>VNJQ01000549.1:0-158689 GCA_008042515.1 Drosophila truncata
AGTATTTAATGGAAAAGTTTAGTATGACGGATTTAAAAGAAATAAAACACTTTATTGGCATTAGAATAGAAATGTATGAAGATAAGATTTACTTGAGCCAAGCTGCATATGTTAGAAAAATCTTAAATAAATTTAACATGGATAATTGCAATGCAGTTAGTACTCCCTTGCCAAGCAAACTAAATTATGAGTCACTAAATTCTGATGAAAACTGCAATGCTCCATGTCGTAATCTCATAGGCTGCTTAATGTATATAATGCTCTGTACACGTCCAGACTTAACTACTGCAGTAAATATCTTAAGTAGATATAGTAGCAAAAATAATTCCGAGTTATGGCAATGCTTAAAAAGGGTCCTTAGGTATTTAAAGGGAACTATTGAAATGAAACTTATTTTTAAAAGAAATGCTGAGTTTAAAAATACATTAGTTGGTTATGTAGATTCTGATTGGGGAGGAAACGAGCTTGATAGAAAAAGTACCACAGGGTATTTATTTAAAATGTTCAATTTAAATTTAATTTGCTGGAACACAAAGAGGCAGAACTCAGTAGCAGCATCATCAACTGAAGCTGAGTACATGGCATTATTTGAAGCTGTAAGAGAAGCGTTGTGGCTAAAATCTCTTCTTTGTAGTGTCAATATCAATCTCGAAAATCCAATTAAAATTTACGAAGATAATCAAGGCTGTATCAATATAGCAAATAACCCCTCATGTCATAAACGAGCTAAACATATTGATATTAAATATCACTTTACCAGAGAGCAAGTTGAAAGTAACACAATTTGTCTTGAGTATATATCCACAGAAAATCAACTTGCTGATATATTCACAAAGCCGTTGCCTGCTGCGAAGTTTTTGGAAATTCGACATGAACTGGGATTACTGCAAGATGATTAATCCACTGTCTGCTGATGCTGAAGTTTTTCTTTATTTTTTTATTGAATTTAATTGATCTCTGTGAAATTCTTTGTTTTGTTATAAGCATTAAGTTTATGAAATTTAAAATTTATGTTATTGTAAACATATATATGTAAGAGTGATCTGATCGGGTTTTTCTGGGTTTTCCCCGTATCCTTGCAGCAAATGCTGGATCACATATGTAACTACTCCCAGAATGCACACCACCCACTCTAAGTAAATTATATTAATTACAAATGAATGTATTATGTTAAGTTTATATTGTTATAGATGCTATTTCTGAGGGGGCGTGTTGGAATACCCCATTCCTATACAGAAATACCATTTAGTATTTTATCTACTTTAGGCGTTATATGAAAACGTAGCCTTTGGTCACTCAGATTCTTCTTTCTTCTTCTTCTTGATCTTAACCTAAAGTGTGGTGCTGGTGTTGCGGTGAATTAAAATATAAAACAATTAAAATATAAAACTACCGTGTACTTATTACTCAATTGCATATTTACAACACTTATTGTTTGTACTTTTCTCTTTACATTTTCTATAATAAACTTGGCTATGCGAAGCTTCTTTGTTTTTACTCCCTTAATGACCTAAAAGAAACTCAGCTAGAATCCTTACACACTGAGTGTGATTTTCCTCCAGTGCAAGACCTCACATCTTGGCCTGTGCGTGCAATGCAAATTGGCAAAGAAAATTTATTCCAACTACTGAATGCGAATTTTCTAGAGCGCCAAAAGTTAACCAAATATGTCAATTGAATGCTTTGTGTGTGGCACCGACAGTGGAGAGGGCATGGAGGAGCTGGAGCTGGAGCAGGATCTGGGGAAAGGACACGGCGTGTGGCAAAAACAAACAAAGCACGCAGGACCAACTAACCAAGAATGGAGCTCTTGTAGGTTAAAAGGCAATTTATCTTTGACTCTGGCCAAGGAAATTCCCGCCATTGTCTAAAGTGGTTCAATGCCCGGTCCTTCTAGCTCCTCCTGTCTTGCTCCTCCGAATTCGAGGGTTTGCAGAGCTCTGGCTAGTGCGTATTTGTGTCGGTTGGGACTTAGAACTTAGAACTTGTGGGCTGTTAGTTATGTTGCCATTCCGATTCCGATTCCAACCACTCAATTACACCGAACCACAGACATTCAATTGAGCAACCATATGCAGCTTAAGCAAAAGGCAAACAATGCGCTCTCCGCATTGGGGAAACTGCAGCAGTTCCATTGAAATGCCTGCGGGACTTTTCAATAAATTCTCCATTGGCATTTGGAAATTTGATCAAAACAGCACATAAAACTATTTGAACTGCTAACCTAAATAATCCGGGCACCCGGCCATGTTAAAACTCCTTCTATATCCCCTACACACTTTCAGCTCCTCCCCCATTTCGACAATCCTTTCCAGCTCTCGCGCCAATGAACTGTGCAGAATCAATAGATGCGATTCAAGTTGCTGTTGCTGCTGCAGTTGTTGCTGCTGCTGCTGCTGCTGCTGCTGCTGCAGTTGTTGCCGGTGCAGCTACAAGATACTTTCTGTGCAACCATAGAACTTCCCACATGCCCCAGCGGAATGGCATGGAATGTGCACACGCATCTTCGACTGCCATCCGATCTCCTCAGCCTCTAACCATTTCTTCTTCATCTCCTCCGCAAACTTGTGGTGGGAGTCCCGTTCCCGTTCCCGTTCCCGTTCCCGCTGCAGCATCCGCTCGTTCCTGTCCCCGGCAGTGCATGGCAGGAGCTTACATTTATGCGCGAAATTGTCGTATGCATTTGCACATTCATAAATTCTCGTTGAGCGCCCCCAAAGCGACAGCCCAAAAGAATGTTCTTCAAAACACTAAGAGAAAGTTGAACCAGAATTTTATAACAAAAGAGTTTTAGAAAGCTAATTTATATAAATAAATTTGAGATAAATTTGCTATATATTTTAGCAGTTTCAACTGGCTGCTGAGAAACAGTTTTCCTCTATCTTCTTAGTTAGTAATACAATTTAAAATATACAAATATTAATTAAGTTATACAAATTTTAAAAAAAGAATACAATTTTCCATGAGAACCTTTTTTGCTGCGTGCACTATTATATAGTTGAGGGGCAGGGATCTGCTGGTGCCTAGATAGTTGGCAGCCTGTTCTCCGCCTCTCAGCTGATGCTGCTCGCTCGTGCGGCATTTAAATTTCATTTTTAATTTTCTTTTTTTTTTTATGCCAGCAATTTCCCCTATTTTTTTTTTCTCTCTCCATACTCTGCATCTTCCTGCTGCAGGCACATTTTATTATTGCATTTTACAACAACGCGGGGCAACCTTAGAGGAGCACGTCATTAGGCGATAAATTATCTCGTGCGCGCTGCATTTTGCATAAAATGTAGCCGCTGCCTTTGGATTTGGAGCGGTAAAAGTGTGCCACGTTGCAGCTGTGCAGCGGTAGCGGCATTAAAGGATGCTAGGCAATTTGAATTTGTGAAATTCCATGGGGGCCCACAGCCAGACCCACAGTCAGACCCAGGCCCAATCACAATCCAAACAGTTGCCGTTAGTTGGTGGAGGCCGAGGTGGCCATGGAGGCCGGCTTATCTATGCACAAGATGTTGCCGTTTTGATAAGCTCAGCGCAGCAGCCGGCAATTTATGTGCCGCTGCCGCTGCCGCTGCAGCATTTGCCGCTTCTGCTGCAGTCGATGATGAATGCAACTGCAACTGCAAGAGCAACATCAGCAGCAGCAGCAGCAGCAACAGTTTCTGCTTGGAATGCATTGCGGCGACGTGCGTTCAACTATGCAAATTTGTGCAGCAGCGCCCAGTTCCCCTTCTACAACTACATTGACTCCGACTTGGAGTTGGACTTCCTCCCGCCAAGAACCCATCTATTGACTTGCAACTTGCTGCAACTTAGTAAGTGCAGATGGGAGCGCATATACATATACAGCGGATACTTGTCAAACAGCATTCAAGCACGATTCTGGGAAACATTCCTCTCCGCTGAGTTGACTGAGAAGACTTATGCATTGCTTTGGCATTGGCTTTCGACAACGACGACGCGATGCGATGCGATGCGAGACAGATTTTAATACAAATGAGCTGAAATTACATAGGGTTCTATATGCATACACAGAGAGAATATCCATCGCAATGGGTGGTGTATACTTTCTTTTATATTATATTTATTAAAGACAAGATTCCGCTGTGTAAGAGGGGAGCGTATAAAGTGTTGCCTGAACGAAAGCTGGATGTCATGACAGTTCAATCACCGAGATTGCCGATCTAGATGCAGCTGCGTTGAGTTATGGCCAGCGATGATGATGGCAAATCTCGATACTGAAGTAGCTGCTGCTTTTGCAATTTTGCACTTGGAGGGGGCGCCGATCTAACACAATTGATAGCCGAAGCCAAGAAGTCAGTCAAGTGGTTTCGAAAGCCGCGGAATAGTTTCAATTGGAAGTGAATGTCAAGTGCATTAAATAGATGGCTCGCATGGAGCGGTGTAGCAATTAATCTGCAAGTTTAACGATTCCCGGCGACTTTCGGCTGCTAACGACTTCCGAGGACGTGGGTAATGCCACTGTCGCTGACATTTCCCACTCCCACTCCCACTCCCCTGGTAAAACCCAACAGGCGATGACAAATGGCACCGGTGTGGCAAGGTGTGCAAGTGGATGACAAAAAAATCGCTGAACTTTGACTCTCTAAGACCCCCCTCTGCCTTTTCAGCCCCCTTTTTCGCCGGCATCGTTAGCGGCGGAGTAGTTGGCAAAGTGCAATTAAACGCCCCGCCAGTGAAACAATTACGCTATAACAATTACGCCCTGGTTGCACATGCAACTGCTACTGCAAATGCAACTGCACTGGGGGAAAATATAGGCTCAAAACAAGGCGGAGTTGTCACGGAAATCAAATGAGATTTTTGTAGATTTTTATTTACTGTAAAAGAGATAATAATAAGGTTTGCAAATAACTAACTGAGTGGCTGAAAGCTTTTCATTTATATTCTTTGAGCTATCAGAATCAGCTTAAAACCGATTACAGCCTATATTTTTTCCTGTGCTGCCCCCCATTTGGACTCGCGGTGTGTTTGTAAATTTGCCGCACTTAGCGAGGAGCTTACAGAACAGTGGCTCCACAGCTGCTGACGTGTCAGTGCGGCAGAGTCCGTCGAAGGCATTTCCATGCGTCAAATTGCCGCCGGGGCATTGCGTGTAATTACTGCAATAAAAATCGCAACACATTGCGTACGAACATGCAACATGAGCGAGAGCGGTCGAATTCCAGAAACAACACAACCGGGGGCAGAGCTTTAAGATACAACCAGCATGTCCAGCAATTATCTAATTTATAGAGACCATTTATCAAAAGCGAAACAAATATTCAGTTTCCAAGCTCTGCAAAAAGAACCGACTTTGCCGCAATTTGTGACTGACTAACGAGCACTCAGCACATTCAGTCAGCGAGGCAGCCATCCAGCATTTGGCATTCGGCATTGGCAACAGCCGAGTGCACTTGGCCACTTGGGTGGCCAACTGATTGGAGCAGCAGCAACAGCAGCTGCAGAAGCAGCAGCAGCAGCAGCAGCAGTTCCACTTGCTCACTGGCTGCGTGGGCGGAATGGGTTTGGTTCTAGGGCTGGAGGACGTCCGTCGAGCGGAACGCAAGTTGATTGCATTTTTAGCATAAATTTCAACGCATTTGACTAATGTCCCGACATTTGTTAGGGGCCAAGTAGGAGCGACGAGCTCTTCATCATTGTCCATTATCATTTCCCCTGCTGGCTACCTCTACTCGTACGGCAAGGCTAATAGATAATGTTGATGGCTGATGGACGATTCTCGACAAAGTCGTATGCAAATTCAAGCTTTGCTGCCCGCTGGCCATGTAATTGTTTCAACTGCTATCACGTATACGCACCGTCGGCCAGAGACAAAAGTCAGACGGGAGCTGCAGTTGCCGCCGTTGTCGTTGCTGTTGCTGTTGCTGTTGCTGTTGCAGTGGGGGACATGGCCGCGTCAACAGCAGAACGGCAGCAGAAAAATTAATTAACACGCCAAGTCTGCCTGGACACGCCTGCAGCACGTACCGGAGACTCGGGCTCGGAGTCGGACTCGGGGGCACCGGCATGGAGTCGAGCTCAAACTCGGACCCAGACTGGAGCCAGGGAGTTGGCCAGAGAATCAGAGAATCACAGCCAGAGGCAGTGCCCAAAACTACACTTGTATGAATTATGATATTTCAATCATAGAATTATTATTATTTTCAGTTAAGGAAGTACTTGTTATAATTAAATAAATTATTTATTATTTTTAATAAAGGATTCTAGTTTATATAATAAAATGTAAAGTATTTAAGGTGCAACTTGTTTTTATTAATCAGAATAATTAACCTGAACACAAATTCCTGGTGATTTCCTTCCTGTTTTCAAGGGTATTGCATAAATTAATGCCTTTTTATGTAAAGTAAATACCAGAATAAATTTAAAAGAGCGTAGTTTATGCATTTAAAATGTGTCATAAGCCTTATCAATAATTTTCCTTGAATAAAAAAATAGTTTTTCGCAGTGCACAAGCAAACCCTAAGCCCAGCACGGCTCCGTTGTTTGGCATTTTCTATTTCTCAGATTTTTTCTGTGTGCTCTGGGTATTTATGGGCATTGCAGTAAAAACCTCGATGCAATTGTGGGCGGTCAGGGGGTACTGAGGGCGGTGTTAAGTGAAAAGCGTGAAATTTATAACAGCCAATAGATTAAGCTAGAATATAAATAACATTTTCCATGCGCCAGTCTTTTTTCTCTCAGTTTTTTTTTTGTTCTGAGTCCGCCTTTTGTCTATTGTCTCTCTGTCCCTGGGCAAATGGGCGGAGGATTATTGGAACCAATAATTTAGACGCGTCGCGCCAAGAACAGATTCTTAATCAATTGTGTTTTTTGTCTTTGCCGCCCCCCTGCAGTTGCCGCAGTTAGCCAACCGAAGAACTCAACCGCACTCAAGCCGTATCTGCAGATTCAAAAGCACGCCGTCACCAAACTGACCATCAGCAAGCCGCACTCCTCCTACTATCTGCCATGCATTCCCATCCTCAATCCCTACAACTACGAGCAGGGTGAGTCTCACCATCTCAGATAGCTGAGATATTGAGGGGATTCTAATGTATATACTCTTGCCTGCAGACAACCAGCCCATCTATTGCAGTTGGTATCGGAATGACGTGGCTGTCGAGCAACTGTCCCTCCGCAAAAATGACTTCTTCATCTACGAGAATGGAACGCTGCGACTGCCCACCAATGAAAAGGCTAGTGGGGTCTACCACTGCAAGATCGAGTGGGATGAGTCGGCGGTAATATCTGACCGGATCACTGTTGAGTATCCAGGTGAGTTGACAGCACTTATGTACATACTTGTGAAAATATATACCCGAAAGAGTCTTCTACAACTTTTTTATATTCTTCCTAAATTCAGTAACAAGTCAAGTTAATAATTTAATTATTTTTCAGTCCTCAAGCGCCTTTTTCCGGGTCAGCAGCAGACGGCTAATATCAGTGCCGTGGAGAACAAGCCCCTTGTGCTGAATTGTCCCTTCTTTAGTGTTCCCCCCGCCAAGATAAGCTGGTACTACGGCAACGATTCCCTGGCCAATGACAACAGGCGAGTAAAAATCGGTGTTGAAGCATCGAGCGGGCCTAGACTTGTGTATAGGCAAAGCTAGCTAGCCGGCTGGATGGATTGACCAAAGCACTCTGAGTTTTTTGCTCTATAAATTGGGATAAAAAATAATAAACCTTTTGTTTTAATTACAGTGCTCTCATCCTGTCAAATGGCACCTTGGTCTTGCGGCACCTGCGCTTGGAACAGGCTGGTAAATACAAGTAAGTACAGAGTAGAGATGGGAATGTTTAAGAACACTTTGCTTAAAAGCTTAATATTAATTTAAATGTAACCCAAAATAGTATGCTTTCTGGCTTTTACAGTTTCTATTTAAACCATACTCTTAACATTATAAATAAATAATATAAATTACTACTTGCCAAGTTTCCACATTTCCCTGATGCAATTAAGCCTGATTACCAGTTGTTTCCCCTGAAATCTGTCCATTTTCAACTAAATCAAGACTGGCGGCAATTTTCCATTTGGCTGATGCCGCTGTGCCTTGCTTCCAGAGTTCCCAGAGCAGATGTAATGCTGCCCCGCACTCCCCCTTTGTGGCAAAATCAACACCTTTAGCGGCACTTCATCAAACCCACTCCCCATCCCGTGGTTTCTATATGCAGTGCACTCACGCACCGCTCGCACCGGCACCGGCACCGGCTTATGCCCTTAAACAATGCATTAATTAACACTTGGCGGCGGCCGAGCGGCTGCTGTAATTGTGGCCATTGTCCATGTCAATTAGTGTTGCAAACCACTGACCATTATCCGTTGCCCATTAACCATTATTCCCCGTTGCAGATGCTTCGCCCAGAATGTGTTCACCAGCAAGCTACACCGCCAGTTTGTCTGGCAGCTGCGCGTGGAGCCCAGTGGCGGCGGTACCTTCTACACGGACAACCAGGTGGGTGTTTCGGAAACGGCCGTTTCGGAGACCCAGCTGCTGCCGGCCTTTCAGAATGCCACCATATACGTGCCATCCGGCGGATCTGTGCTGCTCCAGTGTCATGCAGTGGCGGACTTTGTGCCCATCGAATGGTACTTGCTGTATCCGAACAACACGATAGTTCTGCTGAACAACAACAGCGTGGCGTTGTCCATCAGCAATGCCAGTAGGTTGCAGCACGAGGGACACTACAAGTGTAGGACGCCGCTGGAGACGCAGACGTTTCACGTGATTGTGACCAGTCCGCCGCGAATCGTGAACGGTCTGCCGGTAGAGCTGGTGTACATCAGCCTCTCGAAGACGCTGAGCTGCCGTGCAGAGGGTAATCCAGAGCCCACTATCAGCTGGTACCACAATGGTGCTCCATTGAATAGCTCCTACACGCGCTACATCAACGGCAATGAGCTGCAGATTCACTCGTTTGATCCCGAGGAGGAGGGCATCTACCAGTGCGTGGCCAGAAATGTGGCTGGCGAGGATTCGGCCACCGGTGAACTGCGTTTCAAACATCAAATGGAGCACGTCAACATGCTGCAGAACATTCGCTGCTATCCGCACAGCTTTCACACCATCAACATCACCTTCGACAGCCGAATGCTGGAGTCCATGTTCGTGGTGTATATTGTGCGCAGTAATCCCCACAGTTGGACCTCCTTTGCGCCCATGAAGCTTAACCAGACTTCGTATGTGGTGATATCCACAAACCTGCCAGTGTATCAGCCTTTTGCTCTGATCACCCGCTTTCTGTACCCCATCACAGAGGTGAGAAGTGGAACCTTGGTGCCCCAACAGATGATTCTCAGCTCAAATCGTAGTCCGCCGGTTACCTGCTGCACCCAGGGATGTGAGTATAAGTTAACAAAATTTTATAAAGGGATAACTAACCCACAAATTCCACAATTCCCGTTTTATAGTAATGCTCCGACCCATTGCCGTGGGCAATGACACCTTTGTAAAGTGGTCGCAGGGCCAATTGGAGAACAAGAAGTATTTCATCCTGCAGTTCTCCATCAACCACACAAATCCCCATCCCGAGCAACTGCTTAATGGTTCGCTGTACGGTACCCTGTCGCCCGTGGAGGAGAAGGCCGACGAGGTGCGTCGCCACCTGACCATAATCCAGCCCCTTAATCAAACAGCTGCTGCCTCTGTGCTGCGGAATGCCGAACACGAACAGGACACTGAGAATGACGAGATGACCCTGGAGCTGGAGGATGATATCTTTAGCCTGGTGGTGGATGCCAGTGTGACGGGAATGCTGCTGCAGCGCTTCACACGGATCAAGATGCGAGTGTTGATCATTACCAAAGAGAATGAGTTCCTGGGCCAGGACTTTCGCTACGTTCAGTGGAAGATTGTGAGTAGACTGTACTGTAGGAGCTTTGTTTTTTTAAGTTTGCCTTTAGAGGATTACTGAAGTTTGGGAACGTTACTAAAGCTTAGATGGTTTTAAATTTTATTGCAGATCGAAAACGGTACCTCGGAACAGGCAAATATGCCCTTTCGTCTGGTCACCATTGAGTCGCGGGCGCTGGCCTTCAAATTTTTGGACAGCCTGAATGAGACCTGCGTGGTGGAGTGCCACATGGTTATTCCAATGCCCTTTCCCAGTCAGGAACCAAAGTGCCAAGAGCGCAATATTTCCAACTCGATGCTGCTAGTCACCGGACTCTTGGCAGATAATCGTTACAATCTGCATTTTTACAACTGCAGGACACGCATATTTTATGGGGAAATAGATGTCAAGACGGAGCAGGATCGTAAGATTTGGTTACTAGTTACTTAAGGTTTCCCTTCCTTGACCCTTGTACTTTTCTTGCAGCTCCTGGAACCATCAGCAACTCGAAATTGATCAAGCAGAATGGCCTGAAACTAATGTGGGAGCCACCAGTAAATCCCAATGGACGAGTCCACCACTATGACATCAGGTGGACCCTGGATAATGTCACCCACGAGGCTATAGTTAAAGAGTGTAGATACTGCTCTTACAAGGTAAGACATAAAACTGGGAAATTACAAAATATATTTTAATATCTTCACTCTATTTAACATTTATTATTCTTATTTTCTTATAATTTATTTTCTTGTAGTTTCCCAACGTTTCTGAGACTGCCAAAATCCATGTGGCTGTTCGCGTCATGGGCGATACGGGAGCCGGTGCCCCAATGTACTTTGACATGACGAATAACAACCACAGCCTGCTTGAAATGGACACCGAGACATCGCGCTCGGAGGTTTACAGCGGCATTGCCATCGGCTCGCTGCTTTCCATCGCCTGTGTCCTGCTCTTCGGGCTTTTCATCATATTCCAGCAGCGCCGCTTCAAGGCCCGAGCCCCAGGGCCCACCCACCTGACCACGCCCACGGACATCACTTTCGGTAATCTGAGCAGTGCCTCGGGAATGCCCGGCGACAGTGCCGGCGGCCTGAGTGGCGGCACCTTGCAGCAGGACTGCCACGAGATGCAGACACTCATTCCGCGGTCGCGCTACCACATCGAGTTGCTACCCGAACACACGGGACTGGAATACCAGACCAGTTCGGCTGCCGTTGCTGCTGCGGTTGTCCATTTGGCCAATGGCAATGGCAGTGTCCAGGTGGCGAGGCGCGTGGATCTGGAGGGAGTTCAGGCAGATCTGAGTATAGCCGGCGTCCACAACCTCTCACAGTTGCCGCTGTGCGGAAGTGGGACATCTCCAGAGCGCAAAACCGTGCAGGATGCCATGCTGCAGGAGGCCAAGGCATTCTACATACCCTACCGCCACACCCCACCAAATGCTGTGGCTCTGAGCAGCAGCTCCAAGCAGTGTCCAGCCAGTGGCTCCGATTTGGAGGTAATTGTGCCGCCTAACTCCCTGCCGCTGGTCAGCACAATGGCAGGTTTGGGTGGCGGCGGCGGCGGCGGAGGAGCTGGAGGGGCAGGAGGAACAGGCTCAACCCGACGCAGTGGAAGCCTGAGTAGCAGCAGTGCCAGCAGCAGCAGCAATGGCAGCAGCAAAAAGCAGTTCCACACGAACTTTGTGCGCCACTCAAATTCCAACGATGGGATTTGCCTGCTGGCCGAAGAGGAGGCGGCTGCCACCCTGACACCCACCTCGGAGCGTGAATATGCGGCCGTTTGCCTCACCAATGGTTTCAAGCTGCCCGCCGACGTGGCCAAGTCGGGCAACTATAGTACCAACAACAACAACAGCAGCAGCAGCAACAACGGCAGCCATCTCAGCCAGAAGTCAGGCGCTGCCTCAGTCACTACTGCCACTACTGCCACAGCCACAGCCACTGCCGGTGCCAAAGCACCCGCAAGCACCGCCAAGGATCGCCAGCCGCGGGGCAATGGCAATCCGATCTCGTTCAGCCACAATGCATCCATAGTTCCTGCCAACGGACCAGCCTCCGTTAACCATACGTCAGCAGTCAAGCAGCCGTGGCCGGCGGCGACAGTGGTCCATCGCCGGGCTCAGGTGGATCCCAATGGGTGAAGCAACCAGTATTTTTACCTAGCTACTACCACATAGAAGCAAAGAAAGCAAAACAAAACAAAACAAAGAAAAGAAAAGCGAAGGAAGAAAATTACATAAGTAAAAGCACATTCACAGCTCGAAACATTCCAAAAGAATAATAAATAGGAGGATCACTACGCGTATGGGTAGATGATGATGATGAATTAGCATTTATAAAGAGTACATTTTATAAATGTAAATATTTAGTAACTGAAACTATGGAACTATGGGAGAAATGATTAATTAAGCTGATATTTATACACCCAGAGACACGGACACATACACACACATATGAGAGAGTGTCTGCATGGAACACAAGTAAACGCTAAGTTCTATGCTATAGTTTTTTATAGTTTTTTGCCTTTCTACATTTCTTACATCGTATTATTGTAATTGTTTAGTTTTTGTTTGTTTTTTTCGTTAATTGAGGCTAATTTTTACACGTACATATGTGTACGCATAATTTATTGTTGCTTGTCGATGCCGAACAGCATAAACATAAACATAGACATAGACCTAAACATATAAGCCAGCAAGTATGAATTTACATACATTTGTCGCCCGATAATTACTGCGTTTAACAACTGCATCGAATTCAATTAAACTCTGACACATATATAGTAGGAAATAGGCAAACATAACAACCAAAAAAACCACATACACCCACTGCAATAGCCCAGCCACAGCCAGAGCCACCACACAGCCACTCAAATACCACACGACCGCAATAGTCACAAGTGTTCACATATCGATTCCGATTTAAAACGTAATATATATTCAATAATATTTGTAATTTTATTTTATTCTATTTATATTCCCGTATTTGTATTTGCATTTGTATTTGTAATTGCAGAATTTTTTAAACTAAATGTTTAATTTCCGCATATTTACTGCTGCATTTTGTTTTGTTTATACAACCGATATATCAAATGTACCTGATTATATTCATTTTGCATTCTTGTTTATGTGCTCTCGCTCTCACACCCGACACTCGCACACACCCCAGGCACACACCCATATATATTACATAAAACTATAATAAGCCACGAAATCCGTAAAATCGCATAGCAAACCTATTTTAATGTATATTAAATTCAGCAACAGTACCTCCTACAAAAACAAAAACCTGTAGCTACGCCAAAAACACACGCCCAAAACCCAGCTCCTGGGTCTGCTCCTGGTCCTGGTTTTATTTTTGACAGGACAGGACAGCTGGGAAGCTAAGGCAACCAACAACAAAGAGCATCAGCAAGTAGCTGCTGGCTCTCCGCTAGGAATTTGTGTGAATTGTTGTTCAGTGTGAAACGAGATGCGATAATTGTTACGAGAGACATAAAACACAGCCACATACAGACCCGAACCCAAACCCAAACCCAAATATAGTCGAAACATTCCACAGACACAGTATGCATAGCACAGATACAACACACAATCATTCACTCACTCACAAGGACACACAGAAGGAGGTCTATCTCGAATTGGAGACAAGTTTTACATGTTTAAAACCAGTATGAAATTATATATGTATGAATCATAATTCGATGTGAACGAGAAATGTGTTTGAAAAAATGTAACTGTAACTGTATACGTATTTAGAGTCTAAGTGCAATACCAACAAATAATAAAATAGCAAAAGGTAAACTTTAAGACCGCCCCGACTCCCGAGGCAGAACAGAAACCGACAAACCGACAAACTATATTAAACAATAGTACCTTCCCACTCAAGCAGAAGCAACGTTCAAAGTAGTCTCACGTCTCGAGTCCATTTAGTGTTGCGAACTCTCCAGCCCAACCAAGACCATCAGTTAATAAACAATCTCCAATTTGTGTTCAAGCTGAATAAGGCAAATCTGCAACTCATCGATGTATAGACGAATAATTTTACAATTTACAAAAGCAATTGTGTCACAGCAAAGCCACAAAATGAACTTTAACCTACGAAAAGCATTTAAGCAAACGCAAAAATATATTCCGAACGAACAACTCAAAATTCCTAGTAAAGAGAAAGAAAGAAAGAACATTTTAAACGTTACAAAAAAAAAATTACGAATACATACAACAAAAAATTAACTAAAACACTATTATATGCAGCAAAAGGCAACAAGAAAATTTATGTACTAAAGTTATATAATTAGGCATAAGAAATCCATATAAATGTACGTGTTTGGAAAAGTAAAAAACAACTGAGAAGAGAAGAAGGAAGAGAAAGGAGAAATGGAGGCAAGGAGAAATTAAGTAAAATAGCTGCGATTGTGATCGCCGTGTAAGTGGATGTGATAAATGTTTAAATTATTTAAGCGCAAAAACAATAAAGAGATAATGAAATTAAGAATTAGGAAGACATACATAGAAACGTATTGCGTATTGCGACTTTTGCAACGGTTTTTGGCCAACGGAAACCACTCAATAACTAAGAGTCCACTAAAATTATAAGCAAACAATTATTATGTTCTTATCTTTGGCGATACTGCTGCTCCTAGCACTCTCTACTAAGTCTACGTATATCTTTATTATTTGTTAATTTTAGTTTGCATTTAAGTCCACATTTTGTATACCTCATTAGTAGAGTGGCAAACGACTAAATTTTGTAACCATATTTAGGCTTGGTTTCCTGGTTTTACATTCACACAACGGCATATTTGAACAAACGAAACGACAAACAAAAAACAAAAAAAAACTAATGTATTTTTTATGCAATTTATAAGCATTGTATATGCGGGCGAAATTAATTATTTGAAGCAACTAAGCTGCCAACGGTTCGTGTTAAAGATTTCGACGCAAGTATAAATTGGCAAATCCATCAGAAAGAAGAAGGCCAAAGAAGGAGTCCTTGGCCCGGCTAAAAGAGTCTAAGGAAAACTGTCAGAGCACTCGGTGTTTGTTTAGAGAATACAGATGATGAAATGGCAAAGAAAAAAAAAAGAAATGAATGCAACCTTAACTATTGGGAAAATATACTACAAATAAGTTATGATGAAAAACTTACAAACAATTGTGTTTTATTTACTGATCCCACAAACATTTTCACCCATGCACAATCCCAGGCAATTTTATAAAATACAATTTTTTATTGGTTTTATTAACTTAGAACTTATCAATTAGGTATAAAACATCGACTGGTTAAATTTCTGGAAACTCTCATATGTATGCATCAATTTTGTAGTCGTTGGTAACGTTTTACAGCGGTGTAGGTTTCGGTTTATACATAGATAAAGACATTCATAGAACTATCAAACGCTAAATATACAGGTATTTATGTATGGTACAATATCAATAACGTATTCACGGGTGGTTTCGGGGGAACATCACAACAAAGTGCTTCGACATGATCACAATCGATCACAAAAATTGCAAAAATTATCATTGGACGCCCGCTGTCTGAGGCCTAAACTAAAGGCAACAAAGTATGTCTGTGTAATGACTAACTTGAGCTATTTGCTATGGATAAGCGAATTAAAGGTAATGAAACAAGTATGCTATGCACTATTTAAACAACAAGCGACGCTCTAAGATTAAGCTTTTAGGTACGCGTAATTATCATGACACCTCTGAGTTGCCAGTTCTATTCACAATTCGGTTCCAATTAGATCAGGTCCTAATACAATATACATTGACTTTGTATAATGCATTTTAGTTTCCACTGAACGCTCAGCTCAGCACACCTTCTCGATCATTTTCACCAGTTCTTTGTACAGTATACAATCCCTGCCGCGGGGCTTGCAGATCTCTCGATGATCAAGGCGAATGCCACAGACATCGCCAATACCAGGATCTGTAGGGAGAAAAAATATATAAATTAATGGGTCTCCTTATTGGTTATTAAATAAACACCCACCTGCCGAGTCTACGCCCACAATGCGCAGGTACAGCACCGACATGAGTGTCAATGCAGTCTCCACAAAGCTAAACACCTCGATCTTTAGGTGACCCAGGTGATACAGACCCGCGAAGCGCCTATGGAGGTCCAACAGGTACTTGTTGTCTGAAAAAAAAACAAGAATATTAAAGAGTTAAGCTTATGAAATCCCTTTCTTTACTTACTTTTTTCAATCTCCAGCAGCTCTACAGAACGCGAGAGCAGCGGCGCCTTGATGCTGGCCAAGTGGGAGCCCCGATGTGGCACCGAGTAGAAAAAGCAACCGCGAGCAGATCTCCACAGCGGAGTCATTGCCGGACGACCGCATTCCCAGGCATCCACAATCAGCTGCTTGATAAACAGTCCACCCTTCGAGTGGCCCACATAGATGATCGGATGGCCATGGCCCACACGCTGCTGAATGAGCAGCTCGGCCATCTCCCGGGAGCGCTGAATCAAGCTGGAGCGCGGCTCCTTGCTCTTCCACAGCGGCCGCCACAGATACTGGTCGGTGGTATAGTTGACGGCAATTACACGCACACCAGGACAATCCAACGGCAGCCAGTCACCTGGCCAACATTTGGAGTAGTTAGGATCATTGGGTGAGGGCTTGTTCCTGCGGGCGGATTTCCGGGGCGTGCCGGGTGAGGAGGGACGCGGGCGAGGCCCCTGGCCACCATTGGCTGCCGCTTCGCTGCCATCTGCCTGCAGCATAGACTCTAATTCGGCCGGAAGGAGCCGGCTGTTGTCGTGCATCCTGAGCCGGAAAGTGGGGAAGCTGTATTCAATACCCTCGCAGATCTGGATGTCCTCTGGTTCACCACAGACATATGCATAGCTGAGGGATAGAAAAATGTAATTAGTGGAATATTAAAGATATTAAATTGGTTTATAAACTCACTCTTCGCCATCATCGCTGTCGGAAGCATTGAGTTGGAAGTCCTCTTCGGGCTGCTTTGCCACGGATCGCTGCAGCCGTGTCCGTTGCCTCACTGGAACATCGTCAGTGGTGTCCAGGCAGCGGTTGAGGGAGGCAAACTTGGCTCGCTTCTCCCTGGGAGCCGGATGAATGGCCGCGCTGCGCGAATGACGCGGTCGCTTTGGCGGCCTTACCGGTGGACGTGGCGGCCTCTCGAACTCCACTGGTTTGCGATCGTTCTGCCAGAGTCCCTGCTTCCATGTATTCACCAGGGACCCGTGCAGCCCGTGAATGAGCACAATGTCCGCCCGTATAGGCTGACCTGGCGGGGGTTCAGCCAGAATATTGAGGGTGCAACAGCTGGGGGCATCCGAGCGAACGCTGTAAAGGGGCGGACCCTGCATGGGACTGCAAGGCGTGCAGGGTGTGGAGGGCGTGGAGGGTGCACTAAGGGTATCGGGAAGACTCTCAAGGCCATCCTGAGACTTGCGCATCTTTAGAAGTTTCAGTAGCGGTCCCATGCGGTTGGAAACTATAAAAAGGGAAACTATATTTAGAACTGCGAACTTTGACATACATTGTTGTGTATTTATAGAGCGCAAGCAAGTGAGGACTTACCCTGAACCGAGGACAGATTCAGTGAGATAGTGTTGGCCGCGAAGGCCACCAGGTTGGTGAGGGCCTGTCTGCTGGAGGCCAGGTTCTGGAGCACCCTTAGCACGCGCACATCGCGAATGCCCTTGATGCCCCTGGCCACACCGTTTGCCAGTGGAAGGACCAAACGCACCAGGATGCCGAAGACCACACGCATGCTGCCACCGTTCTTGCTGTCTCTGAAGGGGATTCAAGGGGATTAGCCAGGTCTAGGATGAGGGAGAAAAATTCCACTTACGCCTCCATGAGCGCACCTGCACTGCTCGCCCGCACCAGATCGCTGACCGCCTGCTCTTCCTCCTGGCGATCGATCTCCACCTCGTTTGCATTCTCTGTACTTGCATTGTCGGCCAGCAGCTGTGATGGCTGTGAGTCATCCGCTGGCGAAGCATTGTGTGTCACCGTCACCTCCTCTCCGCCGATTCGCATCATGGCAATGTCGCAGACGTAATGTTCATCGATTTCCTGCAGCGGTGAGTCGCAGCCGGGGCTTCTGTTTTCGTTTTCGTTTCCGTTATTGTTTTTCAGTTTCGTGGCGTCATCTTCTGCGAGGGGTTTGCCCTCACAGGCAATACTTTCTTGGGTTGGCTCAGATCCTGTGGCAAACATTTCCCAACTTCCTACTGCCCTGGAGTTAATTAATTCGGAACCACCATGCTGCAGTTGACTCTCTCTGGAAAGTTCAACAAAGAATTTGGTAGTTAATCATATGCTGGCCACTGGCGGATGCAATTTGTCAATGTCACTGGTGGCCAACTGGGCTAAAAACAATGCGGTTAAGAGCTGTCTCTCTAGCCAGGCTGCGTTTCTGGTTCTCACTCTCTCTCTCTCTCTCTTTTGGTGAAGGGAAAATAAACTTGCGGACTAAAAATAAATATTCACTTGGCGCCTGCAGTAAATTACTAAAACGACACGTGGGCCAGTTGCTTGTAAACTTTGAACTTTAATTCATTTGGTAAACAAGGTGAGAGTTCAAGAAAGTATTACTTGGGTTTTCTCCATTATCCTTTTGTTAAATCTGAATAAAAAACAAGTATTTTATGGTCATAGCTTATGTAAGATTGTAAATTAGAAAAGTGTTTGGAAAGCCCTCTTAAGATAAGAGGGAATAGCAATAGTTATTCCACTTATCTATGTATACACTTGAAAACTATCTAACACTAAGCTGACTTTCAATCTGTTGGAATTTACGTGATAAGAGAAGTGTGGCATTTTTAAGGTTCTACGTCGTTTCTTTTTGGTCAAATGTTAGTTTAAATTCTTAAGAAAATAATTCACACATTACTGATAAGCTTAAAGCAAGATGTTGAAGTTCAAAAGCATAATTTTCTCTTCCAAAGAAATAAAGATTTCAGTCACATTCGATCTTTACGCTCTCAACATCTGTGTGCCTTCTAATGTCGGTTATAAAATTCTTCTTGGTAGCCACAAAACAAACGATATTTATAACGAATGCTCGCTCGCCTCACCGAGCTGCCCCCGCAATCCAATTAGATGCAAAAGCAACAAATGTCAGATATAATGTCGAGTGCTGCTGCTGCTGCTGCTGCCGCATAATGACAGTGACGTGCCGCTTGTAATGCCCTTAGGTTATGGCAGCCCCGTACAGGTTCAAGTTGAGGGTCGCCGCCTCGACTCGGTGAGGAAAAGCGAGGAAAAACAGTGGATAACATTCGTTCCCATGGCTTTTGTGTTCGCCACAGAAGCTATTTATAGCTGAAAAATGCCGCAATATGCTGCAGGCGCCTTTACACTCTCAATAAATGTATGCAAATCCGACAGTTGGGTGGTTGGCTGAACCTCTAAATAATGCCACTGCCCTGAAAGTGTTCACCATTTAAAGCGTTGCTTTAAATATTCATTAATGGTCGAAATAATTAATTTTTTTGTTTTTGTACAAAACTCATTTCGCTTTCAGAAACAGTAGGTTCATTTTGTTTGCAGGTCTGTGTAATTAGCGCAACGACACATTATGAAATTCCACAAGTTAGACTCAAAGTTATGGCAACAACAACCGTACACACCACCCGCACACCCATTTCGCGCAGCTCAACTTACACTTGATTTTCTGGGGACCGGAGAAATGCACACCGCTCGCCTTGGAAATCTGGGACGGACTGGAACGGCACCTTGGCGATACCAATGGCGAGGCCTGCGACTGCGGTTATTTGCAGCCCCCAGAGCTATACTAGTTGGCACTTGCTCTGATCGAATTGAGGCAACAGGCAAGGCACTCTATCCCCCAAGTGGCCGAGGAACGGACAATTGACTGGCTCTGGCTTCGGCTTTGATTCCCGGCAATTGGAGACAACGAAAGGTTCAATTCAATTCGTTTTTGTCTGTTATCGTTCATTGTTTCATTAAGTGCGACCAACTTGGCAGATGGTCTAGATTCGCGGTCTGTTTTCACTAATTGAAGACCAAGAAAGTGTGCTCTTATCTAAATACCAGACTAAATTCGATAGAGATTAGGCAGGCAAATTGGTTTTATGGAAATTTTGTTAATTAATTTCACGGGCTGATAGTGCAAAGGGCTACCCTCCTCCGATTCCCAGCTCAATCGTGTATTTATTTATGCCAATTGATGGGGGGGTTGCGAACTCTTTTGACAGACTGACAGCACTTTGCATACTTTATGGTGTCTATAATATGCTAATGCCTAGATAAACTAAATCAACAGCACTCGACCTTTGTTATTTTCGCTCAATGAGGTGGAGAGCCATTATAATGGATAGAGTACAGGTAGAAAGAATACATTTTGTGTACGATTTTGTGTTACTTTGTAGTCATTTTGGTTTTTATAAGTAGATGGGATATAATTCAAAGTTCTTTATAAGAAGAGTATGCTGAATGTTGATAAATTAAAATGATTTATCTATTTAAATCATTTAAAAAACATAATATATTTTAATACCTTACAATAATATTAAAACTATAAATATCAAACCCATTACAAATTCCTTTTTCTTTACATTTTAACTTGTTGATGCGCAGAAAGCTACGTAAATTGCTTTACTCAGGGGAAAAAGCTTGTGCAGTGCAGAAAAAAAAACACTTTTCTTATCTAATGCCCATCGACAAGATTTGCAATTTGCATTGTGCAATACATATTGAATTCATGGCAGAGCGGCCGTTGCAGTTGTTGACCAGCCTCGCTCTCTCTCACTCATTCGGTCTCTTAAGTCGTTGTGGCAACGGGGCGTATGCTTAATTCGAACTCTGGTCGCAGAGATTACTCATACGCCGTGTGGACTTTGGCCAGCCGCTTTTATCATTGCTTCCGAATGCAGTCACTGGTCTCGGTCTTTTGTTTGTTGCTCGCTGTTGTTGTTTATCGAAACACCAGTTGCACAAGGGTTTTGTAATTACAGACCCTAAATTTGCGATTATCGCCTGCTGTGCCCGAGTGCAATCTATGGTGCATAATTGCTGGCCAACAAGCTGCTAAGCATGTGCACGTTTGTCAGCTGGAAATGGCCGTTTATTATGCATAATAATCGGGTTGGGCCTTGGGCTGGAGAGAGAAGAGCATTGCTGGATTGCTGGATTGCTGGCCTGTTGCCCAGCATAGCACGCAAGGCGTTCGGCATGCTAATTAATTTGTCGCATGTTGCAGCCACGTGAACTGGGCACAGCTTGCATGCCCGAATGGTCCAGTAATTCACCTGTTATTGTGCAACAAAGCGGAACAATACTCTTTGTGACATAAGACCTTAGGTCCACATTTAAATATGAATGGATAACTATCCGCATTTCACCCATCAAATCAACCGTTTCGAATGATTACGTTCCATAATCAGGAAAGCACTTTTCAGGTTCAAGAACTATTCGCGACGATAAGATAGGCATTAACAATTGATTCGAGGTACTTGAGCCGTAAACAGCTACGAAACAGAAAGCTCAATAAAAAAAAACAGGCATTAAAAACAGCTGTCATCCGAATAATAAGAGGTCAGCGGCAAGGAAACTGTGGCATTAAAAGATAATAAATTTCCACCCATTAATGGGTCACTGGCAGATAAGCAGTTTGAACTGCGGAAGGCCAGCTGCCTTAACTGGGTCAAAAGCAACGGGAAATTGTGTCCACTTAATCCTTTTGTCTTCCGCCCTCGAGAGAATACATTAATTATTCAGACACAAAGAGACGAATTCAGAGATAACCAGCCGGCTGATAGCGGAACATTTATTATCCACCCGCTTGCTTGCAATAACTAATCAGAGTGTAAACTTATTTTTGTAAAACAATGATAATGATAATGAGATTCACATTTCCCACCCAGCCGCACATCAATTTCACTTTTTTGAAAATACATTTGTATAATTTCCATGCGAGTTGTTTGACAGCAAGAGCTCGCAAAACAAGTTATGCAAAGCGAGCGGCAATTAATTTTGTATTATGTGTAGCTGTGTATCTGTATCTGTATCTGTATCTGAATCTGATGCTGTATCTGTGTATCTGTATCTGCAGACGGTGGATCAGGCCATACAAAAAAGTTCTGTCGGATGTTCGCTTGTGGCCAATGAGGAACTATCCCGCCAATGAGGCGACCCTGACCGCCATTGACCTTGATGCGATGGCAACTATCAAATTAACCCACTCAGGCATTCTTTGACAAGGCACTCTCTTTGCTAATTAGAATGTTGCCATCTCCCAGAGGTCCTAAACGATGCGTCCGAGATTAATTACTGGCCCTGCCTTGATTATTACGCCTTGGCTACTGTCACCGGCAGGCAACCTTTGGACTTTAATGGAAAACTGGCACATAATCACTGCACTGAGCGTAAATGTTAGAAGAATTTTCTGTACTCTTTTCGGCATAGCAACAACATTTAGCTTGTATACATAAGTAGATACATATACTAAGACTAAGCCTCTGTGAAATGAAACACATGTTGAGCACAAAAAAGTGATTATTAACTGCGTGAAGGAAATATGATTAACAACAAACGCTTGTGTCAACAATTGGAGTATTGTTTATGGTTCATGCCTCTGTTAATGTTTAGATGATGATTTTTATTCAATGGGATTTGAAACCAGAATCAGGGTAATAATATATCCCATTGTTTATTAGCTGAAATTATGGCTTGCGGTTTTGATGACTTTGGTTTGTCATTTTCCCTGAAAAGTGACATTGATTGTTTGGGTTTCTGGTTCTCATATATATTTTTCTAATTTTCTTTCATTAGAAAATAAAGGAAATTATTTAAGAGGTTTTTCTCTCTGTCTTTTCCCTGTCTCCCCTGGCTTTTCCTCTGTTGCTCCACTCTCAGTGGAATCTCTCGCATGAAAACCGGCTAACTGAGAGCGCAGAGCCGCAGCATTTGGCTTAGAGCGCGGGATAAGTTTTGGACAAAAGCTGCAGCCCCTGTTGTGTTGAGGTGGGTTCAAGTTAATAAAGAAAACACAAAGCGCGAAACCAAAACAACACGTGCAGGTTTGGTGGTGGGAGAGAGGAGAGGAGAGAGCGAAGCGGCTTAGGGATGGAGCCAGAGGGCGTGGGAGCTTGAAAGACGAAGCCACCTTAACCTTCAGCACGCGTGTGCCACCGCGCTGAGGTAACTCAGGCAACTTTGCTGAAGAAATGAAAACGAAATCAACTGCGGATGGTCGAGGGAACCAAGGAGCTATAATTTGTGAACTTTAAGGCCGCGAACGTGTTTTGAGTTCGTGATTCTGTCCAGTTCACTCCACCCACCATGCGAATACAGATATAGATATACATACTCTCTAGATATACTATATATACTCTACATATAGTCAGTCAGTCCGCTTTGTGGGGTGTACAATTGAGGCAATTTGTCGAGGGAATTCGCAATCGCCAAACATTTGTCACAATTAATTGAATTATTCAAAGGTTGTCTCTATGCCGAAACAAAAAGAATAACTCACACCTGCCGCCTTATTATCTTTTCATATTTAATCGGCTTGGCAACTGCTTCTTTGGTTGCCTTTTAAATGGTTAATTTTATTTGTTTGCTTTTAGAACGAGATACTTGTTGTTGTTTTGCTTCACTTAGGGGATGGTTGCCACTCAATGGGGGAGGCTTCTACAAAAGTTCTTTCTTTTCAAGATATTTTCAAGAGTTCTTTTTTTTTGAGAACTCTTCTTAATAGGCAGAACCATATATCACGCATAAATGTACAAATATCTCTATATATATATACATATATCTGGTGGATCCGACAAAGCACACTCACACACACCCACACTCGCTCTGTGAAACTTACACAGTCGACGACGACGACGGCGACAACAACAAAAAGCTTTTACGCGACGCGAGTTTTTCAAAAAAAGCAAACCCGCAACAAAAGACGAAGCGAAGAACGCGTCCGCAGAGCTTCGACGCTCGGCAGCAACTATTGTGCTATTACAAATAAAAACACGCTCACGAAAAATCTCCAACTGCCAGCATACATGCCCCAGCACCCCAACCCATTCCCCACCCAGCAGATACGGATGTATCTGTGTGTCAACAAGAGTTTAGCTTTGCTGTTGTTTTTGTCGGGCAGCTGTTCGCGTTGCTAAGCTTTTCGTGGAGCAAAGAGAATGCCAGCCATAGATATGGAGAGAGCAGCAGCCCCCCAGCCGTGACATTACACTGAGTGAAGGTGGAGCTAAGAGCAGGAAAACTTAAGAGAGGGCTTCGTAGGAGCTGCCAACTTATTGAAGTGCAGCCCGCGTCTTTACTAGCTATTCGAATACACTTAAGTTTATACAAATATATCAAAAGATATTGAATTCTAGCCATGAAAATAACATAGGGCAGATCTAAACCTTACTTTTTTTTTTAAATAGGTTAAAAATAGGTTTATTATTTCTAAAAACTTCGGTAAATTCAAACCTTATGTTAGTTTCATGGTAAGAGCGCGTTGATTTAATGACAAAGTGTTTGATCTCCCATTTTTGGGGTCATCCAAAAGAGCGGCTCCTCTAGCTTAGAGGGCCTGGGCTATCACCACCAGCTACAAGCAGGTGGCTGCCACAAAAACAGTTTCCCAACGTTGCAACATCCGCTGGTCCAAGGATTGCAGTTCACGCCATGCTTCAGGAAGAGCCTGAGCTAGAGGAGGAGGAACTGTCCGAGCTGCTGTCCCCGGAACTAGTGTCGCTGCTGCTCCCGCGACGCTTGCGGCGCCGAGCCTTCTTCTCATCGATCACCTCGTAGCTGGGAAGCGTGGAGTTGCTGGAGTCGGAGCTGCTGCTGCTGCTGCTTGAGCTGCTCGACTCCTCAACCACCGCCTCGATCTTGCGTGCTTTCCTGGTTAATAGAAATCGGGATATAGTCAAAGGTTCACCCTCGAAGACCAGAGGCATTACCTACTTCTTATCGGTTTTATCCGCGCCCTTGCCACGCTTCTTGCTCTTGGCCAGGTCACAGTCGCTGGGCGAGCTGCTGCAGTGGCGCTTTGACTTTTTGCCTTTTTTATCCTTGCGCCGCGACTCCTTGTCTGTGCCACTAACCTTGGTGGAGTACAGGTTCTGGGAGCTGGCCGTGGAGTAACCTGTGTCCTTGCGCTTACGTTTTTTTCTGGAATCGAAGGGTCAAACAAAGGGTGTCGCTTTCAGATGGAATAAGCACTCACTTGTCCTTCTTGTCCTTTTTCTTTTTACTGTAACCAGTCTCCTGCTCAGCGTAGTCTCTATCCTTAGCCCTGTTTGAAGAAGGATAGTAAAATGATTTCTCAAAGGAAGATTTCATATACAGGAATATATTTTCCTCACTTTTTGATCTTCTTTTTGATATCGCCACCCCTCTCATTGGAAATCATATAGATGCTATTCTGATCCGCATCCTGAACCTTTCGCCGAGACTGAAACTGACGCGCCTTGGCCATGCGACTCTCACGGCGATTCTTCCAGAATTCTGCATTGACCACATAAAGGCGATACAGCTGCAGGATAATAACCAAGGAGTTTTTGCCTAGAAGAGGTTTAGGGTCATATTAATATTCAAGCTAATTAAAAGAACTTACAGGTGAAGAAAACATTCATGTAGTTTATAATATTGTACTGAAAGATGATCAGCAAACGGAATGTTAGGAAGGGCGCATCCTGCAGGATAACGTTGAGCACAATGCCCCAAACATCGATGCCACAGCAGCAGTTCTGGCAACAGTCCGTGTGTCTATGAAATAAAATCTAATAATCAAAAGTCCAGGATGTCAGATATAAGTACTTTTTCTCACTCCTCTTTGCTATGCGATCCACTTCCACGGGGACGTCGTCCTCGAGTGGCTGATAGCACTATTGTGAACTGCATAAGGCTCCAGGACCAGATTCCCAGTGTCAGGAAAACCAGAAAACCAATCTCTGCTATGGAGTCATCCTTGTAGGAGTCGAAGAACTCTATAATATCCGCCGCCGTGCCAATGTAGACCAGAAGCAGCTGGCTGAGCTGATCCCGCGTGAGATCCCCCTTCGGCAGCAGCCACCGGCCCACAATGAGGATCAGCATGAGGAACTGTTCGATGAGGGTGGTTAGGGTGGCCCTACTGATGTGCGGCAGCTTGACCCCGGCTTGGCCCAGCAGATTTGCCATGGGCACAATGCCGCTGATGTTGCTGTCCGGCAGACTGGAGTTAATGACCAGCGGACTGCTGAAGTTGCTCAAGCCGGAGACATTCGCAATGATCAGTGAGGTGTTCCTGGCGGCCAGGCGTCGGTCCACCTTGTCCAGCTCGAGGAGCCAAATTGCCGGCACAATGCTGCTTAGGTAAAGGAACACCGAGGGGCAAAACCTGCGAACGAAGGATATCAGAATTGAGGTTGCACGGGCGAAATGGCCAAAACAAACAACAAGTCTGGGTGATGCGCCAAAAGGTAAACAAGAATCGAAAGACACTCCTCCTTCTCCTCAAACCAAACCAAACACACCCGCTCCACACGAAATTCCATTAAAGTTTTTACTATTACTGGGTTTGAGGGTGGACAGACTGCACTCGAAATAAAATTAAGGATTTCAAATTGATTAAAATTTAAGGAATAGCTTTAGGAATAAGAATATAAAAATATAATACAACTAAATAAATGATGGTAAAATGTTCAAACTTTATTATTATTGTGCTGATTAAGAATATTTATAGGACAATGACTCGCAATCTTTAAGAAAAAAGTGATAGCACTCTAAAAAGGTATAAAAGAGAATTTTAAAATAAAATATGTAATATCAAATAGATAATTAATCGACTTTAAACTGATTTCAATATTTTTGGCTCTTTATCGTACATATTATTTGATTTACCAATAGTAGACATAAATTTAATTTATATTCTAAAACGTTGTTAAAGATTAATAACCATTTTCAAAAGTATCTTAGTAAATGTTTTTTAATATACAAACTTTTACGAATTCTTTAAATATATTGTTCTTTTTTCTGAGTGTGGAGGAGTGGCATCTGAGTTTGTGGTCTTCGTGGGAGTGTGGGTGGTTTGGTTAGCCACACATTAAACACATGATTTCACTTTTAATTGAAAATCAAAGCCCGCGGAATGATGTCAGCGTCAGCGATAGTTGTTTACATTCCGGGAAATGGGATAAATCAGATCAGGACCTATCACATCCTTTCTTACCAGCGCCATTCCTGCGTCTTCTTGATCATGATGGTGAAGATGCCCTCGAGAAGAAGCAGCAGTAAGGGTCCACATAACGTCCAGTACTTATGATCCTCCTTGATTATGACCAAATGCCAAATGGCCAGGAGGCTGTGAGCACTAAAGATAATTCTCGTTAGGATGGCCTTGATCGTGGAGATTATCTTGGCCATGGCTGCAATGACATAATCCTGCGAGCGAGCCAGTCATCCAGGACCAAAGGACACCGAATCGAACCAAGCCGAACCGCACACGGTGAAAAGTCAAACGCAACTGAGTTGACTGACTGAGCAGGATTCGCTGGGCCCCAAATGCTTTCATTAGATGTTTAAACGCTTTTTAAGAAATTAAGGACACCGCAGCGAATGGCGCGTAATTGGTGAATGGCGCAGTCGTCCGTCCAGGTATCCCTGTGCGCGTGCAGGATGAGTGTTTGCGGCGCCTTCGCCGAATCATCTTCGGTGAGTTCCAGGAGCGAATTGGAGTAGAGAAAATATAATGTTTATATTTATAAATAAAAAATAATATAATATATATTTAATTAATTAATTTATATACATATATAAATAAAAATAATATAATATAAATTTAATGAGTGCAATGACTTTCTCTGATTTTCTCAAATTTTTGCTTACATTTTAGAATAGAAAAATAATAATAATTTTTGGTTCCCTTATCCAAGATTTCCGATGACAAAAAATGACTTATTAATTAAAATGTTAACTTCTTTTCTGAAATATTTTAGCTCTAACCGCGAAACGCTCCTGGTTATGACTTCCCAAACGAAATCGAACCCATGCGTGTTATACTTATGTGTACCTAGAAATCACATGACCGTTAAATGCTAGCGTTCGATGGACAAACCAGGGATTAGGTCTTGGGTTGGGGTTCAACCACAAATGGTCACAAATGCAGTGCAAACAAATCGCAGGAGTGAAGAAAGACGCCGAGCCTTGGCCATCAAAATCGCGGTAATGTAGCTGCATGGCATGGCAAGTTATAGTCATCGTAAAACCCACTCCCCCTACAAAAACATACAGCCGATGTTTACGCCTATATGGGCGGGCAGAGTTGGGTCAATGTTTTTGGCGCACGTGAAGTCATTGAATAGGGATAAGGATGATGGTCTGGGTCTGGGTCTAAGTCTGACTGCGCAGTGCCATGCTAGACAGGCTACCTGTTGATTGGAACAAAGAAAGTTGGCAAGTAACTGAGTAATCTGACCTAAAGGTGAATATAGTTCAAGAATTAAATAATTATCAATATTATTTTTATAATTATCATAACAATTACTTTTTTAAATAGCGAAATAAATAGGATTTTTAACTTTAAAGGCATACTTCCTTCTGAACTTGAACTGTTTAAAAACTATATTGAATTTCGTAGCACTTTTAAAGGAGCCCGGTTCCGATTTGTATCCTTAATCCTTATTCCTTAATAGAACCAAACTACTTAAATAGCTCTTAATCCCGGCATCATAAATACAAAATGCCAAAGATATATCTTTGAAATGTTACATTTATTGCTTTAAGTGACATGTCTGTCTGGATATGAGAACTCAACCTCTATTGTTAGCCCGCCTCAAGACCCTGACGAGGCGGCGATTGCGTAGCCGCCTCGATCGACTCCTGGTACTTGCTGTGGTGTTCCTGTAAATCTTATATCTGCGCGTCACCGAATATCTTAGATTGGTGACCCGGAACCGTTTCCTGTGGACCTTTGACGTGGAGGCCGCCGTGGTTGTAGTTGTCGTTGTTGTGGCCGCCGTTGTCGTCGTTGTCGTTGTGGCGGCCTCCGTGGTCGTTGTCGTGGTGCCAGAGGCCGCATTGGCCAACCACATGCAAATGCTTAGTGTGAGGAAACCCAGTGCCAGTTGTCCTGCCTTCATCTTGTGTTGGATGCTGCGGATCTGTTGCCTGGCCCACCGCCGGCTGGGAGTTTTTATATGTGGCCAAGACAATCGGCTCCGTAAATATTTTCTTACGCTCACACCAATTACGTCTGCGCAAAATTTTTTGGCCATATTTGCACAGTCTGGTAAGGAGACAAAAGAACAAGCTGGAATTTCGCACAAGCCATTAAATTAGCCATTATATTAGATATAAATACTGGGTTTTTATTTTTACGACCCTCGTTCTAAAATTAATCACATGCTACACTTGAAGAAAATTTGTGGGCACTTTCAGTTTTCTATAAATTAATAGGGAAACGCCTATAGACGTTGAAGGTACTCAAACAAAGACTTTCGGAAAAGGAAAAACCCGACGTAAAGTTCCCCTTGAAATGATATTTCTCAATGTGTAGAAGAAAACCCTCTTCCTGAACAAATAACCCTGAAACCGAACGGGATTTGGTTCCCGCCTGGCTGCATGTTGGCACATAAAACACTGCATAATCAAATATTTGCGTGAATCCAACTCAACTACTCGATTCCGCTGCTTATTTGCCAGGCATCGAGGAGGACTGGCGGTGACATGTATTGGTCCTGCCGCTGACACAGATACTGACGCCGCTGGGTTGCGTGGTTAGCACTGCCTCCCGCTGAGATTTACCTAAGTCACCCCATCCGGAGTTCCTATATAAATCCGTGGCTAGACCGACAATCGTTCATTCCCAAGTCCCTGCTTCAGGTGTCCCGTGGTCTGTTCCCGTTGCTGCTGCATCCCAGTGCTACTTAAACAAATGGCTCGCCTCACTTTTGCCCTGGTCCTGGTGCTTTTGGCCATCTTCTCCCGTTGCGGATCCACCGGAGCCATGCCCATGCCCGATGAGGAGCGATACGTGCGCAAGGGGTACAACCGCGACCTGCTGGACTGGTTCAACAATATGGGACAGTTTACGCCTGGACAGGTGGCTACGCTCTGTCGGTATCCGCTGATCCTGGAGAACTCCCTGGGCGAACCGATACCCATCAGAAAACGCAACTCGGAGCTCATCAACTCATTGCTGAGTCTGCCCAAGAACATGAACGATGCCGGCAAGTAGGCTGGCGGGATTATGGATAAAGGATATTGGATACGATGACTGAAGTGGAATGGAGGTAGCTTTGGACCCCTGGAAACCGAATTATTATTATTATTTATTGTTATACATTTTGTTGGTGCGTTGAGGAATGAGATTGAGAATGAGAAATCCACAGGAATGAGTAGTTGGTATAGCCATGTAATTGAGAGCAAAGACAGTATCAATTTGTTGCTTTAAAAGTTCTATAAAATAAATATACAAATAGCAAATCTAAGAAAGTTTTTCACTTTTAACTTGTGAGGAGCGAAACAGTGTTTGAAATAATAACGTGTTCTTAGTAAGTGTAAAATCTAATCACAGATTTGACATTTTTGAGCCAATCTGAGGACTGAGCGAATTAGCACATGGCTAAAATATAATTTCAAGCCTTTTTGCTATTAGTGAAATATTTACTCTACTCAGACACACAGCACATGTGTGAAACTGTTTCCTTGAACTTGACAAAGAGCTTAAAAATAAGCTAATTAAATATTTAAGTTTGCTTTAAAAGTATCATACATTTTCCCTACTAAAAGTTGAAAGTCACAATGTGGGCTTCAATATTTATTTTTATTTTCCGTATGCTTCATAAGTAAATCCTTTTTCCTTAAGCTTTCAGCCAGACTTCTTGTTCACATGGATCCTTCGCACTATTTTATAGTGAATATTCCGGGCCGTAAAATGCTTCCTGTGAACAGTGCTGGGCGTGGCAGTTGTAGTTGTCGTGGTCGTGGTCGCACTGGCCTCTGTGGTCGTGGTGTTGGTCTGGGCAGAGGCTGGCTGGAGCAGGAAGAATCCGGCAAACAGGATAACTGCCAATAGATAGGTTGCTAGCTTCATTGTTCTCGGATTAAACAAAAGTAACTGCTTTACTCAGGCCTTCAGGCGCCTTTATATATCCGAATTTGCCCTAAACTTGAATGGAAAGAACCCAGGCCGAGATGATAAGTAAATAAGAGAAAACAATGAGAAATCTGCAAAACTAATTTTGCACAAAAAACAAGACTTTGTTTTCGTTTTGTGTTTACCCCACGAACAAAAACATTTGTTGTAGGCTTCGTTTATATGACGGCAATATATATTTTTTCTTATAAGATAGACAACTATGTTAATCAAGGTTGCTTATTTATATTAAAAATCGAACAATTCTTCACTTGTTTAATGGGTAAGTTCATTTGGCGCTGATTGAAATCGGTAAGAGTTTGTATAGAAAACGTTATGCGTATGCCTTGTCGGATAAAGCCCAAAAACGTTGCTTTTATGTATGTAAATGAAAACGATTGATAAGCGAATTGTTAGTAACGATTACGTACAATCAAGATGTATACAATTTTCAATTAAAAATCAATTAATTCTCGCTGGAACAATGGTAACATATGCGAATGTGTGTATATGTTGATGCTCGCCTCGGCTCAAAATGCAGTTTCGGTAGCTTTTCACTTACATGACTACGTACTAAGCGCCAACGCGCCGGCGCTGCCTGATAATGCATAAATACTAACTAACTGGCCGTACCCTGCCTTGGCTAATTATTAACGGCTAATCTAGCATATCGTAAGTGGCTGCAGCGGAGGCGGTGTGCTCCCAGCACACCGGTGACTAAGTCGCATGCCCCGGAACACGCTCTGGCCGCTGCGCCGCCAAGCTGCAAAGGATACGGATACGTAAGACTATTATTTCCAAGCAGTACCTCTACACTACTCACATATATGGTTATAGGTTATAAAGCTTTAGCTGATTCCACAGCTTTCTTGTTTTTTCTTCTTAACTTTTTGGAAACACACACAATGGCGCTGACTTTTGCTTGATAATTGCTGAAACGCACTCCTCCCTCATCCTCATCCTTATGCTCCTCCTGTTGATGCGACTGTGGCTGGTTGATCTCACATGAAAAACTCGTTGGCCGAATGGGAGAGCGGAAGTCACGTTCGCCCCGGACGGTCGAATATTGTAATCTCTATGACGCGAAGACCCCGATACGTCGGATCGATCAGCTGCAGGCCCTTGGGGTTGTAAATACGTTCGTTTTGGGAAGCCACAAATTTGGATATCTTGCGAAGGGTCTGTGGTGGATTAAATATAAAAGTTAATTAGGGAATTGTACATAAGTACAGATCGAAATAATAGCAGAAAGGTATGGTTTCTCTTTGAAAGAACCTATTTATGTTCCAAAGTAATAACCTTCAGTAAAGTACAAAGATATCTTCAACGTTGTTATTCGATTAAAGGTCAACGACTTTTGGGTACTGATATAAACTAAGACATTTAACATACAGAAAATTTGACAAGTCCAAAAGCTTGCTATTATTTCGACCGCACTTTTAGGTATTCACAAGGATGACGCACCTTTTCGTAGTGCGTTTCGGAGCACATGTAGATCAAGTAGGCCGTGATGCAGCCAATGCAGCCCTCGCAATAGGTGCCGCAGGATCCTTCCTCCGCCTCGGCGTAGAATTCGTTTAGCCTGTTAATGGTAGCCTCGAAGACGTGTCGCTCGATCTGTGGTCAGGGATTGTAAGCTGTGATTAAGACGCAACCTTCTCAGGAGTTTATAGACTTACCATGCCGTCCAGCTCCGCAGGTAACCGCGTGTGGAACTTCACAGAAGTGCCCTCGCTGTAATCTCGTTGTATAAAGACCTTGCTGAAGACCACGCCCCCGCCAACGCCCTGGAGTGCCGTGGAATTGCCGCCCGCCGGAGTGCCACTGCCGCCGCCGCCGCCCTGGGACATGATGATGTCTCTGAAAAAGCCAATGGCCGCGTGAATAATCTGGCTCTGCAGCGCCCGATGCATTTGGTTGAGGGCGATCATCGCGCTGCCAGGGTGGAGGTGCCTGCTGGCGCCTCACAACTACTGGGCAGCTGGCCTTGCCTTTTCCAGCACAGCCCAAATACGGAAAGTGACTGGCGTGTGGAAATTTTGCAAGGCCTGCTCCCGCACTTACCTGATTAGCTTGGAGTAGAGAAACCTTTGGTGGCCTGGAAGTGCCTGGAGTCACTCTTTTATTGCTTTTTTTTATTTTAGTTAACAAGACAAATGTTTTTGTTGCTAGAGCTGGGATACTATCGATGGCACTATCGATGTATCGAACTTTTGCCTTTCTGAGCAACCATCGATAGTTTCTTGACAGGAAATATACCACTATTCCAATTGAAAAATACCTTTAATTATAATAAATTAAGTTACAGAATTAATGTTCAAAGTGATTACATAATGCATAATTTTTTAAAATTACTTTTTACAAAAGAAGAATTTATTAGAATTTTTAATTTATCATCTGGTTGAGCAATCTCCAAATAAGAATACAAGTTACAAAATAAAACCAGTTTGTAAAATAACAGTATTTTGTTATCGGACTTTCAAATTTACAGCGTTGCCACATATCTATAAAAAGAAAAAAGCACGTTACTTCTAATTAAATTATGCTATTTTTAAAAAACAACTATCCATAGAATTATTTACTGAACTCTTGGGCAAACATTATGCCCGAGTATGTAAGCCATGCAAATTGGATACGTACATTGCTCTTGCTGACGCCGGCGCGTTGAGATTTGAAAACAATTTACCAACTCGAACGCATTGGAGTTGGAAATATTTGCACAGCTTGGCCTCTTGTTTCAGTCCTCGCGAGAATGCTTCTTTATACGTGTATTTGCTCAGTGGCTTTTCTCTATTAGCAACCTGCTGACGGTCATATCTCAGTGTCTTTTCAAAGCTCAACCATGAAGGCAGCCTTAGATCTCAGCCCCTGGGGATGGATATTCCCGTTGTGCTTGGTCTTTATGTCTTCTTGTCAGGCGGTTCCCATTGTTGGAGGCAGGATCGTGTCAACCGTGGGCAGTACATTCTTGAACTAAAAAGCTATGAATACTAATTAAAAATTTCATGGATTCCATTTTAAAGGTAGTCCAAGTAAATATCCGTTCGTGGTCTCGCTGCAAGATGTCATCAGGGGAAATGGTACGAGAGGATATTCGTATCGGCACTTCTGCGGCGGCAGCCTGATCAGCGATCGCTGGATCCTGTCCGCAGCTCACTGTGTCTGGAGAAAGTAAGTCTGGTAAAGCTATGGGAACATATTAATGCCTGTTTACCATCTATGTTTAGGAACATTCACAATATCGCAGCGTTTATTGGCTATGAGAATATCGAAAACATCGGCCAGCTGGAACCATATGGTTTGGAAAGCGCCGAGTATATTTACTTCCAGCCGTGAGTAACCAAGTCAAGTTGAATACTCCCAAAATAATAAAGAGAGAATGCGTGATCAATGTCAGATGATAGAAAGAAGTTGATATTTTAATTTATTTCATGAATTTTTGATTACGTTTTCTTCATAATATCATTTAAGATCAAAGGTTTTCGAGTATAAAAATATATTTTTTACAGATCCAACTTTAGGAATGATATAGCTCTGTTGTATATGAAACGGCGCTACTGGAGTTATCCCAGCAGAGACTTGCAATTCGCCCAACTGCCCCCACAGGGAATGCAACCAGATCGGAATGGTATATAGCACCACAAACAACCTTTAAAGTCGTTACAGTTATTTTATAATCCCCCCAGAATCGTGTCGAATTATTGGCTATGGAGCCACCCGTCATGCAGGACCCTCGCAGAAGCAACTTTTTGAAGCGGAAGTTCAGGTGATTGGCAACCAAAAGTGCCGGGATATCATAGGACATATCTGGGCCCCACAGAACGGAGCAAATACAGTGTGTGCTCTGGGCAACAATCAGGACTCTTGTCAGGGCGATTCTGGGTGAGCTTCGATCGGGAAACATGATACATTTTAATTAATTATTTCGCTTCATTAGAGGTCCTCTAATCTGTCCATATGGTGGCAGGGACTATATCTACGGCCTTGTGTCCCACGGCCTCACTTGCGGCATCCAGGGCATGCCCAGCATCTATACGGTGACCCGACCCTACTACGATTGGGTGCAGCTGCTCATGCAGTCCTAGATCTCTGGCGATCACGTATAAATAGTCAAAATTTTATGCGATATCAAACAGAAAAACAGTTATCAATATATACTTAAATAATGCAGGAATAGCACAGACTAAAAACGAACTTAGGGGCTAGAGTACTGCAGGTTACAATATATCTAGAGTTAACACTAGACTATAAACTATAAAACCATTTTCACGACTTGATTGTAGCCATCTTTACATTTTTTTAATCTTTAACTTTGTTGAAAGAATGCAGAATTAATCTCCGGGCATAATCTTGAGGCTCTTGGAAATACCCATAAATCAAGTCGTGAAAATGGTAGCTTAACCTAGTTGTTTGGGAATCTTTTCCCATCACTTCTTCTCGGCCTCCTCTGCTGGAACAGTGGCTGGGGTGTCCTCCACTTTGTCGGACAGCTTGCCCGTTCCGGTCTCTGGAAGCGTGAGGGTCAGCAGGCCAGCTACTAGAACGCAACAGCCGCAGATCGTGGTTGGAATGTACCACCCAAGGGCTCCCAGGATGTCGACCACAAACGGGGCCGAAATGGAGCCCACGTGGGCGAAGGTCGAGCAGGTTCCCAGCGCTGAGTTGCGAATCTCGGTGGGGTAGAGCTCCGCCGTGTAGAGGGTAACCACTGAGTAGGTGGCGCTGATGCCAAAGCGTCCCAGCATGGCAAAAGCCACAATCCAGGTGGTGCTGCCAGCGGGAACGGCCAGAACCAGCAGCAAAGACACTCCCGTCCACAGGAACAGGAACATGGTGGTGATGCGACGACCTGTGTAACGAAGCATGATCACCGGCACCAGGTACGAGGGTATGTCCACCAGGCCAGTGCCAATGATGTACAAGTACCGCGACACTGACATGTTGGCGGCATTCAGAGCTGCAAGGAAATATTAGTATTGGAATTAAAATAAGTTTTCCCATTTGTAACAATTAATTCGTTAGGAACTCCTACGACTACTCACCCGTCACATAGTAACTCAGCGAGGTGACGCAGAACATAAAGTACGAGGTGAAGATCAGTTTGCGCACATTGGGATTGGCGAACAGCTCAATGATGGACTTCAGGGGACCATTCTTGAGTCGCTCACCCAGCGAGAAACTTCCCTGCGGCTCCAGCTGCAATGGTAAAATATTTGTTATGAGTATTCAGCCTGGCAACCAAACAGAAATGTTCCTAGAACTTTGCCCTCACCGACTTCTTATCGTTGACAACCGGAGCGACGGCTGCAGCTGTAGGTTGGACCTGGTAGTGACTCGGCTGTCTGAAGAGAATCTTGTAGACGCGATCGTATCGTCGGTTTGTGATCAGCCAGCGGGGTGACTCATTCATCAGGCTGGAGAAGATTTTTTGATATTTAAGGGCCTGAATTATTTGGCTTAAAGAAGCTCTACTTACTAGCAGTTCAAAAGGAGCAGCAGCGAGGGAATGGTTAGGGCCAATTGTAGATGCCGCCAGGGCTGAATGAAGTAGCCTATAATTGCCAGGATGATCATGCCAACGGGATAAGAAGCGGAGAAAGCTATTGACATCCATGAGCGATGCTTCAGGCAAATGTTTTCCACAACTAATTAAATAAAATAAATTGTAAAGTAAATAAAATTAATTAGATAATATTTCGTCACTTTTAAGCGTATAGCTTTGGTACTTACTCATGGTAAAAGCAGGATAAAAGAGTCCCGAGGAAGCCGCTCCCAGAAGAAAGCGTCCAGCCAAAAAGAGACTGTACCAGGGAGAGAAGGTGCAAAAGAAACTACCCACAATAAAGAAGAGAGCACCCAAACTAAATGATGTTTTCCGGCCGAACCTGCAAGGATAAATACACATCAGATATTACTTTATGAATTTCCAAGGATCTCATCAACCAACTCACTTGTCCGCCAAAATGCCAAAGGTAAAGGAGCCGCAGAACTTGCCCAACGATATGGAAACCTGCGCAGAAGTACGCTGAATGCTCTGCTCGCAGGTGAGGTCCCAGTCAGAGACGAAAGTGCTCTCCGGATTGGAGTACTCGTAGTGGCCTTTCACCTTGCAGGATACCTCAGCCGGCTGTGCGGTCTCCAAGTGATGTCCAGTATAGTTTAGGGCCGCCTCGTAGGACATTTTAGCCAAATGTTGGTAATCCCAGTCCCACACCGTGCATCCACCGGACTCCAGTCCATGAGCCGCTATCTCCCGCTTCTGGGCCAGCGTCCAGTTGGTGTTCTGCAGATCGGGAATGCCGCACCACTGATCATCGGGCAGGTGGCCCAGCAGCGTGTAGGAGGAGACATGGAAGCCGTTCAAAATGTTCGGAGTGACGCACAAGAAGAAGATGGCCCTGGGGAAAAAGGGGAAATAGTTGTAATAACTTATTAGCCAGTTTAACTGCTAATTGGGTTTTTGTTTTCGCAGATAGTGTATCTCGCATCCGGACAAATTGTTTACAGCACGCAACTCCCAATCGTTCGCACATTGACACCGCTTGGCTAACTGCTTTCTGCCTTTGGGAATGCAAATAATAACACCGATCAAAACATCGGTGTAAAAACAAAGCTATGAAGGTTGCCGAACGGGGCGACGGCGACAGATTCGGCCGGATTATGTACGCCGATCACATAATCACATAATCACTTAATGGCAGTTAAAGATTCGCAGAGAGCAGCATATTTTGAAAACGGCAGCAGCGCTGTTGTCGTTAATTATTAAACAAATCGGGCAACCGGAACGCAGTGCGCAATATTTACATATCCGATTTTTTCACGTGACTCCCCCAACCCCAAACACGTAGAGTTCCGCGAAAAAGTTACTCGAAATTCAAGTCACTCCCACACCACACACTCAGATTATAATCGCATTTTTTAGGACTTCCTCCAGTGTGACTCAGTTGAACGACTTCCAGGGCACTTGTCCTCCAATGAGAGATCGGAGATAGTGCCTCTAAAGGATCCATTACACGGCCGATCTCAATCCCGATCACGATCTGGGTAATGGAACCGGTACTCGCGATCCCACATCGCCCGATTTCAATTCACAATTCACAGTGTTATCAGCTACAATTGAGCGTAATGGAAATGTATTGCTGATATGCCCAGATTTCCATTCTATATTTAAATCGCGTTTCGAGCCTGACCATTGCCCTGTGATCAGAACCCGGCTGGAGGGATGAGTCCCCCCCACCGATCCGGGCCCAAAATTAACACCAGGAAGCCCCACGTGCTGCTCAGCCTCGCCTTATCGGAAGCGGATAAAAAAGTTAATTGGTTTTAGTTTGAAATTATGTGAATAGTTGGTGGCTAACTAAGTTAGTTCTTTAACAAATCACGAAACTCATTCAAGCGCGAAAAAGCAATTAAAACTGTTTCAACGCAATCGCTGCTGACTCTACAGTCGCCTGACTAATGTCAACAACAATTTCCAAAGACTCAACCTTTAGAGGCCCGTGCAGTGCATTCACTGTGATGTGGGTCAAGTGGAACGTGATTCGAGCCGAGCTAAAAAGGTGCTTCCTCGACATTATGGCAGAAATATGATTCCTTCTATGTGCTCCATTAAAATTCGTTTGCAAACAGAATTAATGTAGATCAGGGACCATTTTTTCGTTAATAAAATATAAAATACCAATTATCTTTCTCAAATGATTTAAATATCATAATTACTTTGTGCGTTTAAATGAATTAATTCTAGTCGGAACTGGTTAACACTTAATGTCTATAATTTATTGCCAGGAACTGTTAATAAAATCACAGTCAACCACCATTACAATTCGACCTTTAATGACCATACTTTTCTCCAATTATCATAGCCCTCCCTAATCACAGTTGTCATTTGATTATATCCAATCTGTTGGGAACTGTAATTACATTAATTTTGTATATAAAGAAAAGTTATTGATTCTGTTAATCATCGACTTTTAAAATTATTTTGAATTTTAAGCATTACTTTCTTTTCTTGGAAACAAATTTTATAGCCTACAATATTAAGATTAAGATTAAAAGGTTTTCGAAAGAAGAAGGAAAAACACAGATGCTAAGAATTAAAATCAAAATTATGAAGAAAAGCAATTAAAATATTATTTAAAGAATAAAATGTATACTTCTATAAATCACATTGTTTACTTGCATTTTTTTATCTGATTGCATTTATTTTTCTTTCTAAGTAAAATATCAATCCTAAAACCAACCCATAAGACTTGTAAATATTTCATTTTTGAATTAAATTTTACAAATTCCTGCATCTTCAATTTATTTTCTTAGTGCATCTACTTACCAGACATATGCTCCTCCACTCCCCACGATCTCCAGCTGCTTGGTTAGCAGATCCTTCATGCTGTCCTCGCTGATGAGCTCGCGGCTCTTCTCCGGGTTGTCCTTCGACTGGGTCATGTTTGCGAGTGCAATATCACAGCTACTTGCGGATTTTGAAAGCAAGCTTCCGATAATGCTGGCGATACTGCGATCGTATCTGACGGATTGCAGGCGGATTCGGTATGGTTCTGACACTGAACTTGTATTCCTTTGCCCGCCAATCTATTTTTGTGTTTTGTCCAGCCAAGAGCTATGTGGTTTTGGATTCAAATCGGGCTTAGGCACCTAAGGAGTGCATTCACTTCGTGTGGAGCAGATAAGGCACGGCGGCGCTAGCGACGATCGCTCGATATATGTCGTCGTTCCTCGACTATATTCACTTTCACTTCGCCCAATGCCGCTGCTCGACGCTACGGCAGGCAGGTCGCTGTAATATTTTCGGCTATGCTGGGATGTGTTTACCTATCGACGGGTTCTATTCTCCCATTTCTTGATGTTTTTTCAATTGTTAATGCAGCGCAGCACATGGGAGCGCTTCGGTTTGACATACGCGACACGTTTTTTCTTCGGAGGTTCCTCTTGTTTTCAGCATTCGCCTGTTGTTGTTTTCAAAAAAGTATCCCTCAAGTCAAAATAAACATGAAATAAATGAAATATTTTCGGGGCTGTATTTGTGGTTCGCCTCTCCCTCGCTTTTTTCTTATTATTATTTTTATTTATTTTTATATTTTTTTCTTTCTTGACTTTTTCGGTTGCAACGCGTGTTGCAGTTGCTGCGTTTGGTGTCTGTCGTCCGCCGGGGCTATCCGCCGAATGTTGCTATCAACTACTTGTCGCTTCGGAAGCGTCTCACAAACTAAGCCCACGGGAGGCCGATCGCGCCGTTTTGTACGCGCTTCCATTGGGAGCGGTTGGGGCGATCTGGGGGACTTGGTTCGGGGGCGGTACTAACATCGCACTCGGTCAGTGCCTCAGTCCCAGTGGCAGTGCTGCCGCTATCCGTGATTCACTCGGGATCGCTCGGCTCTCCTCCCGATCCAAATGCTCGAGCACATTATGTTGTGTTCTTTTTGGATTCGAGTGCAAGCATTAGCAATAAAATAAAAAATTAAAATTCAGTCATAGAGCGTCTGAAGAGAGATTCCTATGGCGAATGTCAAGCCAAAAAGTGCGCACTCTACAAATAATCTGGGGAAAGCTCTGATTTTATGAGTATGCTCCACGTAATTGAATCATTTGAAAGCAGAACAATTACGAAATACTTTGGTATTGTTACTGAAACAGCTGTCGTTTTAAATCACAAAATTAGTGCTAGAAAAATTAAGTATATTTAATGGCTTTTCTTTTTTATATAAGCGGATTAGGTTTACAATTAAGTTTGGGTTATTAAAATGTTGATATTATTTGTACTATTATTTATAATTTAGAAAAAAATGCATTCTAAAAATTAAATGTTGGACAAATTACCTATCAGTCGAAATTCAAGCAGGACTGGTAAACAAAAATGTATTTTTAAAACAAAGAACGCATATTCCAATATTCCATCATTTGTTTTTTTATTAGAACAAAGACTGGAAACACACATTTTTAAAAAGAATTCCCTTATTTTCAGGGTACGGGGAAAATTACATTTAACTGAAATTAGGGACAGGAAAGGGAATAAGTGTGATGATTATAAATATTAATTTAAATAGTTACCTACATAAACTTTTCCTATTTAAAACGAAACTTTATAGGAATATAATCCTTTAATTTCAAATATTCTAACTTACAAAATATTTAAAAGCTTAACAGCTTAAATAGTTTTCTTTACAAAAACCATTTAAAACAAATTTAATTTAAATTTCCATATGTGCATATGTGCCCTAGTAAACACCCTACGATTTCTGTGTTTTTTACAGTAAAGTACCAATATTGTGGCCACCTCTGCTCATTACAAATGCGTCAAACAACAGGAAAATATTTAAATGCACTCCCGATCGGAGGAACACTTGAACATATGGTGCAGGCGGACGCGGCTCTCTACTCAATCCCTTACATTCCATTACACTCACGCTACTTGGTATGAGACTACCCGAAACCCATGATATATTTACATTAACAGGCCGCTTAATTCCGTTGTCTCTGAATTTCATTACGAATACCCATTTCCCAGTTGCTTTGGTGATATCCGAGAGTCGTTGGGTATTGTTTACATTTTTATTTTCGAGTTGCGCCGCTCGAAATTCCCAAAGAGCGATCAAGAAGAGAGCGTGTTTCTGAATGGGCAACAGTTGTTTCTATATACTACAATGTTGAAAAACTGCCGTCTCATATTGTGATGTTCTAGTCAGCAGCTGATTTGTGAATGAATGAATCTGGGAATCAGGGAATATATATAGAGTTTACACGATATTTGATCCAACTCGAACCAGAACTCTGCAGCCGGACAAATGAAATCGAACCAGATTTCTACGCAGTGACCTTATCGTCTGATTCGATTAGGTTTAACCTCTGTTATCGGCGAACATCGAGGGTCCTCCTCGGGCCTGGCTAAGACCAATTGAACTCAATGATGCTTGATTGATTAATCGACGTAAGCAGTAACCCTGCGGGTAAAGATAGATATATAGGCTGACCTTGGGCAGTTATGGGCTGGGATTGTTTGTGTTTGTGGGCTATATTCCGCATATTCCAATTATGGTTGTTTCCTCTGTTACCGCATTTTAATTATTGATTGTTCAACTCGATATGGTATATATTATATTCAGTTCCCATGTTCCTGCGCATTCTATTCATCTGTGAAATTCACATTGTGGCCGTATTAACGGTTTTAGTCACTCGGTTTAAGCCGTAATTAGAGCTCTATGTTCAGTTCGCATGTTGTGATGCACATGGGCGTGCCTTCTATTAACAATTCGATTCTGGCCGGTTTTCTGGGTTGGTCCCTCGAATTATTTTGATTTAAACACAGGCTTTTGTTTTGCAAACGCACGTGCAGTATCGTAGTATATAATGTTCTTATAGAAAGTATTATTTCCGAGTCCCCTAGTTTCCTTGCAGGCACCCAAACTGGACAATCCAACGAGTGCTAATCTAATAATAAGCACCTCATCTACATAATCACTTAGAGTTCTTTATAATGTGATAAGGCTTTGTCAGAGAAAGATATATTTATGCCTGGCAATTTAAGCAGATGTCAAGCACAATTCAAAATAGTTCAGAAAGAAGTGCACAGGAAAAAATATAAATACCTAAGGGGCACTTATAATTTCTATAAAATATATAAAGCTAGTGAAAAAGGTAATCCATAAGCAACAAAGCAGATTGAATTAAAGAATAAATACCATTTTAAATTTATTTTTAGAATTGCTTGCATTCTTTTCCTGCAAATTTAGGGTTTACTTCACCCGTAATTATCTTTATTATTATAATGCCACTTAATTTTGCATTCAAATTCCTCTCGATACCTTACCCCACACACAGCAGTGGAAAAACCTCTTAAATAATAATTCAAATTCATAAAGACAGCACAATTTAGCTGCTGGCCAGGCGTTGGCGAAACTTAAGTGAATGATTGCCGACGAAACGAGCTGGGAATTGTGCTCGAATTCGTACAAATCCAGGCATTGCTAAACTCACTAAATTCAATGAGAGCGCATTTAAGACGTAGCACTTGACCGAGAGCGAGACTAAGCCACAGACTAAGCCACAGACTAAGCCGCAGTCTAAGCCCTAGACTAAGCCGCAGTTTAAGGCCGACACTAAGCCCGAGTCAAAGGCCTAGGCTAAGGCGTGGGTGACAAGGTTAAGAGGACACTTTAATTTCTAAGGACGCATAGCTTGTAATCGTTTAGGACAGCCGTTCATAGCCATAGTTGAGCAGGCTGATGATTCCAGCCACGAAGGCGCTATAGAAGGTGACGTTATAGAGATTAAGGCGGCTTATTAGACCCCTGAGACGTCCGCAGCCACTTTCTTCTAGGCGGCTCTTCTTCCGCTCTTCGGGCATGTCCTTCCAGCTGACCACCTGAGGCCTTACCACAAACAGAGCATTCACCGCTGACCGGACGCCACTCTCCAAAGCTCCGCCAATAAGACTACGGTAGGTAGTGCCCACGGCTGAGGAGCTGGACCAGATAATCCGAAGCCACGGCCTGATTTGCGGATTGTGCAGCGCCACGCTGAGCTCATCAGTAAAACAACTGTACTCCAGAGGCTGTCGCATCTCCTCTCCGAACTGATCCGCCAGATGGTCCAGCACCACGCCTATAACATCGTCCTTGTCCTCCGATAAGTGCAGTATGTACCCATCGATGGTGGATGTGCCGCACTCGTGTGCACTGATTAGCGGCTGGGAGCTAAGAAAGTTTCCCGAGTAGCCCAGCTCGGTCCAATGGGATTTGTCATATTGCAGCTTAAACTGGGTGATCAGACAATGCGGCCTCTCTCCAGCTTTCGAGGCCACCGGTGGCAGATATTTATCCGGAATGGGGGGATCGAACTGCAGCTTCTGAACCTTGTTCCAGGGTATGGCCAGGATTACAGCCTGAGCCGTGTGCTTGTAGCCTTCCGCATCCGTGACCTGTACATAGTTCTTGAAGTGTTCGAATTTTACGGCTCTGCAGTTGAGGGAGACGGCGGTGAACGGGATCTGATTCAGTATGTTCTCGACCAGCGTCTGAGTGGAGACCTCGTAGAAGCTGCTGGGATACGTGAAGTAGCTGGGGGTGAAAGTAATATTTAATAGCTTTTGAAGGGTGGTTGTTTAAACTGTTTACCCTGTTGTTTATCCAATCAATCACACCTAATATATTTCACTTTAAATAGGAACACATACAGCGATGTAAAAAGAGAAACGTGAGTGACATAACATTATTTAAACATCAGTTACATTTCTATGACCCTATAAAACACGCGCCAGATCTATTAAATATAGCTATTTGTATATGAGTAATAAATCATTGGCTCAATCACAGACTCATCTAAAGTCAGTTCGTTTGTACCCCGAAATATATTTTTTAAGCATACGCTCCATATCTGAAAATAATACCCTTTATAAAGTTAATTACTAAATTATTAAAAACACGTGACAGAGTTTGAGGGAAAGGCGTTTCAAGGCCATTGTCTTATGACACAAAAACTTGAATAAAACAAGCAAATATTAGAAAATATTAATAATTCATCATGCAACCCAAACATTAAATTGGCAAAATATTGATTTGGTAATTAATGTTAATTTAAAACAGGAATTTGAATTGAAAAGGCTATCATTACACAAAAAAATATATCAGAATAATTTAAGCCTATCTGCATTGCACTATAAAAAGTTTATTCTCGATAAAGTAATACCCTAAATCTGGCCAATATAAAATATATCGAGAGGAAAGTTTGATATGATAAATATCGAAGAGTAAATTGCTTGAAAAAATATCTTTAATTGTTGTATCACATCCGATTTATCGCACATAACTAAATAATGCAAAGTTATAATATATCTCTACTTTGGCGTAAAATATTCATACAGATCGATATATATATATTTTCTAATATTTCTAATCATAAGATTTTAAGTGTATAATCAGAGAGTTTAAATAAATAATACCCCTTACAAATCTATCATCGTCCTGAGACCGCCGCAGGAGCCGCACACGGACATGAAGACATCGTAGACCACTTCTTTGGCTGGAACCCCACAGACTACTTCCACTAGGTCGAGCATAAAATTCCGTGATTTGCTAAAGAACAAATTCTGACAGATATGCTGCTCCATATTCGACACCCGTTCGCGGAGGCTAATTAATTTTCTCAAAAAAATTAATAAAATAAAAAAGGAAATACTTTCCGCAACCCACTTGAAACGCTTCGAGCGAAACTTATTCATCCGCAGCTCCAACATGTTAATGTACCGCTCCAGCTCGAATTTGGCCGGCAGAGAGGTTAGTCCTCGGTCCAGCTCCCAGCACCTATTCAGTTCGGCGCCTTCACTAGACCGTTGCCGCGGTGACATCTCCACGCTGGCCATATTGGAGAGCAATTCAAGCTGCTCCCTATCCACGAAACGGGTGCCATTTTCACCCAGCTGGCCACCGAGCACGCCACTCGCCTCTATGATTCTCAGCTTCAGGGAGCTCTCTTTGGTCAGGATCTTCACGGCGGAGGTCAGACCCGAGAGACCCGCTCCCACAATGAGTACATCTAGGTCCGGGGTCGCTGTGCCAAAGGGCAATGCCATTTAGTCCTGGAATCTACAGCGTAAAGCAGCTGATATACATATATATTTGACATTTTATTCACCGAAAGGAAAATGTGAAAACTTTAGCAAAGATGGTTTGACATGCTCGCAACGATTTCAGAGGTTTTAACAAAGCATACTTTACGGCTGTCAAAAATTTTAGGGAAAGTTGATTAAAGAAAATGTGTAGTATAATTATAATGTAATCGATATGGAAACATTAAGCTGGGGAATACCATCAATCAAGATAAGATATCTAGTCAAAACTATCTTTATAGGAAAGATAGTATTATAGAGGGTTTGATTGGAAAACTAGTAAAAAGATTATTACCTTTGTTATATTTATGATATTCTTTCTTTATTCAAAAGATAGAAAGTTTAATAAAAAACTCATTCCAATTTAAGTTTGTATTAATAAGGAACTTCTCATAATGCTGAAATATCATTAACTTCATTTTTCCTCATTCATTCATTAACTTTATATATATTATTCATTAAATTTGTATATATTCTTATCGTTTATTTTACAATACAAAACAAACGCACAGGCATATCATAATCGTTTTTCCTTAGTGACGTATTCTAAGGTATCCAACTCCAACTCCAGATGTCTGATACTCACCTTGAGTTCGCTGAACTTTCCTCAATCGACTATAGCAAGTCATTCTGAGTTTTATTAAGTATATACTTCGATTTACTTTCAGCCCAGCTCTGAGTCTGTTGCCATATGCGTTCTGGCCTATCAATGCCAATGCTTTGACACTGAACTGCTATCAGTTTTATCTACGACACATAGTAATTATAAGTTGTACAAAACATGGAAACATATGGCAGCCAGACTTTCCGCTTCGAGCAAGTGCAGCCGGAGCTTGCACTCGATGAGATGCGAGCATTTCCTTATCAGTCGCGACCGTTTAGACCTAATTTTTTTATTTAATGAGCGAAATATTATCGCCTTAAAGTGTCAGCGAGAGAAACGCCTCAATAAATAAAGTGGTCGTAAAGTTCGTTGAATCGCAAGTGCACCCACGGACCGGGAAACAAGTCGCAATTACTTGTCTTTTATTAAAATGCTTGTAAAGGTAAACAAATAGAGGGAATGGAAGGAATTGTTATACCCGCAGAGGGAAGAGAAGATGCGCAATATGCTTAAATTCCTAAATTCGTTGAAATCGTCTATGGCGCAAGCCAATTGAGACCGTCTGCCTCGATTGCAGCAAGTGGCTGTGTCTGTGACTCTCTGGCAATCCCGTCTCCAATTAGCTCGTCTTGGCGTCGAGCATCCCCCTCAGCTCCTGGGTGGCAATCTCTCCCTCTTCAGCAGATTCCTCCGACGCCAGCTTCTTGCCAAAGTTCTCTCCATCCTCAATGGTCTCGGGCATGGGCTTGTTCAGGGTCTCTGGCAGCAGGAGGGACAACAGTCCAGCGGTGAGGGACAAGGCACCGCAGATGATCAGGGGAAGGGGGCGCCAAATCTCACCCAGCAGCTTGAGGTAGGGCGCCAGGATGCCACCCACTCGGGCCACCATGGAGGAGGCACCCAGACCCACATTCCGCACCACAGTAGGGAACTGTTCCGCCGAGAAGATGTATATGGTTCCGTAGGAGGAGGTGATGGCCAGCTTGCCTATCATGGCACAGGCAATGATCAGCCAGTTCATGTCGCTGGGCACAAAGATGGTGGCCAGCAGGCTGACACCGGCTATCATCATGGTGCCGCACAAGATGGAGCGGCGACCCCAGCGATTGAGGGTGAAGAGGAGCAGCACGTAGCCAGGAATCTCCACGGCACCGGAGATCATAAAGTTTATCAGTTGGTTTCCCCCCAGGTTGTTGGTGTTCCACGACAGGCCGTAATAGACGCCGCTGTTTACAAACCAATCGAAGAAGATGAGCAGGGTCTTCCGGCGAAGATTGGGGTATCGGAGGAGATCAAACACCGTGGCCGCCGGCTGGGAGGCAGTCAGTTCGTCCTGCTTCTTCTTCTCAGCCACCTCATCCACCAGCTGCTCATAGATTTCGGTGGGTATCTCAACCCTGTTCTCCTTGGCTGCCTTTTTGATGATCACGAATGCCTCGTCCTTGCGACCCTTTAGCAGTAGCCAGCGGGCAGACTCCGGAATGATCCAGTAATAGCAGATGAAGAGGAGTCCCGGTAGAGTCAGAGCAATCTGCAGCCAGCGCCAATCGTGGATAAAGTAAGCAAAACCAGCAGTCAGCATGAAGCCCACGGAGAAGAACATCTGCATGGCCACGCCGGCAAAGAGACGATACGAGGAGCCCACCATCTCCAGGGCGATGACGTAGGCCACCAGGAAGACGCCTGAGGTGGTGGCTCCTACAATCATCCGGGATATGGTGTAGCTGAAGTACTCCGGAGACACGGCAGCCAGCACGCCAAAGATCAACTGAATCACCAGCGAGGCAAAGAAGGTGGGCTTGCGTCCCAGCTTATCGGACATCTGGCCAAAGATGAAGCTTCCTAGCAGCACGCCCAGCATGAAGAGCGAATCACTGGAGGCGCTTAGAAGACTCCGGTTGCACACCATATCCCATTCGGTGACCGCACTATTCAAGTACTTGCTCTGATCGTAGATGTAGCGAGAACAGCTCCTGGTCTGGTTGCTACTCCGCGGAATGCTGCCATTCAGGAACTCCTCGGAGTACTCCACATCGTAGTAGAAGCAGGAATCATCCTGCGGATACGAGAGGTTCCACAAGTGCGTCGGCAGCTCGTATCGACTTTCATTGTTCTCGAAGGGCAGGGCACAGCGGAAGTCAGGCTTCGCCAGGAGGAATACACCAGCCAGCTTGTGGAAGGCGCAGACAATGGCGGGCAGACAGAGCAGGTAGTAGATGCGCTTCTGGTAGCGTCCAAACTCCCCCAGGTGGGTGATGACGTCGTCGTAGCCCATTTTCGAGTCTAGGCCACGACGTTTAGCAGGTGTCACACTGATTTAAGGGGCCGTCGAGTGTCGTACGATAACTGGCGAGCGGTTCAATGGTCGCAGCTGGCAGCTCTCGCGACACCGTGACGTATGCGCAACTTATTAGCGAGACTCGTGGCGTTGCGTATACGCCCGGTGCATCCAGTGCAACCGAACCCGTTTGATTGTGCAACGATCTGGTTGGAATTGGAGCCAGGGTCTTCAGCTGCAGCAGCCTCCAGTGAGTAGTGAGTAGGTGGCCCACAGATCTGCGTATCGATATCGGTCCCGGTCTCTGATCAGAGTGGTGAAGGTGCGCGATCAACCGCTCGCCAGCTGCTTCAGTCTCAGACTAAACACAAAGAGCGCTTGAGGGTTCTGAAGAACCCAAAAACGCTCCACAATCAGCGTGGTGCGTGCGAGCGGTCTTATCGTTTGTGTGTGTATGTGTGTGTGTGTGTGTGAGCGTTCCACCCTGTGACCAATCTATTGATCAGCCAACATTTAAGCAGAATTTCCATGGAAAACAGGGTTGGAAAAAGGAGGCTGCAATGCAGCTGCCTTACATATTTGGGCATAGTACAAACTCAAGCAATTAGCTGCAGTGGGAATAGCTCTTTGCCAGAGAAAGAGTCCAACGAAAGTGGCCTGATTCCGAATGCCAAGCCAACTGATGATGCCAAAGCATAAATTCCATTCTTTTGCAGAAGACCATACAGCTAAGGGCAATAAAGTGCTGTCACATTTAAGAATTTATTTAAACTTAATTTTGAATTTAAGAAAAAAGAAAAAGTTTAAAAGGTTAAGGTTTAATTTAGGCTTAGCTGACTTTATCAACATATTAATTATATATATTGACAAACATCCCTTTTACGTACGTTTTCTTAAGTATTTTACTTTCAAATTAATATTGTTTTAAAGCATTCATATCTTGAATTTTCTTTCAAACACTTTTCTCTAATAAAACGGATCCAATTCATATTATTTTGACCTCAGCTGTACCTTCATATATGTGCTCCCCGTATATGTAGGTATATGTAGACCTTGTACATCCATTCGGCGGACGCTCTCCTAAACTCTGCTCTTCTAATCAGTTCTGGTCGCTCTTTTGCTGAATTCTCTTCGCTTTATGTCACGTCTGTTATTTCGAAAACATTCACAAGCTTGTTTAATTTCTAAATGGAATATTAAGAGGCTGGGCTGCTGCAAGTGCACTCTGAAATAATGCACTTTAAATAGACGACGACGACCCACTTTAAGATCAAGTGCAAATTGCTTCGAAGGCTGGGGATTATGCAAATCCCAAGACTCGGGCGAGGTCACTGTAAGATCGAAACATAATTCTGGCACTGTAACCAAGTTGCTTGCTTAGCAAAACAAAAAAATAATCTCGTGATTCGGAAATCATTGCGGGTCCAATTCTCAAATGTTAGTCTCGTGTCCCGGCGGCTGATAAGAACCTATTACGAAAATAGAAACAACGGAAACACATTTCAAAGTACCGGACAGGTCAAATATTCACATTATTATGTCCGGGTTTATGTGGAAAGCTGGGTTTCTTCTCTGGAAAATACTAGATTTTATTTAAAAATTGTGTTTCTTGGAATACATGCATAAATGTAGTTGGTAAACTAGAATTAAATAGATAGGAATAAATTATGCAGCGGCACTACTGGGGCGAGGGACATCATCCACATTTTCCATAGAATTTTCCGAGGGGAAAGTCACCCCTAAGTAATCTTTAGAAACCCTTCTTTCTCGCTACGTGGCCGGCCGCTGCTGCCTGGCTAAATGCTAACATGATCTATTCGGTGCTACCTATTCTTTTACGTTTTTTATTTTGTTGTCTTCTCTTTTTTTTTCTTTTTTGGTTACGTGAGATTTCTGAAATGATATAATACTTGGTCTATCTTTTATGGTAAATGCCCAGCCTTTGGCCTGGCCGAATTCTAGATGCCCTGTGTTTGTCCTCGTCTGTCATTCATTTCGCTAAAAAAGGTTCAAGCGAGTTCATTCCCTGAGATTTCCTAGAACTTTTGGCCGTTGGTCGCGTGTCCGTTGCTGTCTGCTCCCTTGAGTGGCTGTGCCTCTGGGGTTTGGCGCAGCTCTTGTCCCGCCTCTAGGTAGACATCGCCTTTGGTCTTCTTCCCAAAGCGCTCGCCATCCGCTATGGTCTCCAGCATGGGTTTGTTGTGCGTCTCGGGCAGCAGAAGTGAAAGCAGTCCAGCTGCCAGGGAGAGGGCTCCGCAGATGAGCAACGGCAGTGGCTTCCAAATGGTGCCCAGGAAGTTGAGGAATGGCGCCATCATTCCGCTGATACGGGCCACCATCGAGGCAGCACCCAAAGCCACATTCCTCACCACCGTGGGGAACTGCTCGGCGGAGAAGATGTAGACGGTTCCATACGAGGCTGTAATGGCCAGCTTGCCCACCATGGCGCAGGCCACTATGAGGGCGTGCATCTGCGTCGGAATGATTCCGGTGGCCAGCAAACTGAGTCCGGCGACCACCAGGCAGCCGCAGAGGATCGATCGTCTGCCCCAACGGTTCAAGGTCAGGAGGAGGAATATGTAGGCCGGTATCTCCACGGCTCCCGAGATCACAAAGTTGAGCAGAACATTGCCACCGAGATTGTTGGTGTTCCAGGAGAGGCCGTAGTAGACGCCACTGGTCACCAGCCAGTCCAGAAAGATGAGCAGCGTCTTCTTGCGGAGATTCGGGTAGCAGAAGAGATCCCAAACGGATGGCGGGGGTCCCTCGTCCCTCAGCTCTTGCTCCTGGCCCTCCAGCTTCTGCTTGGCCTTCTCCTCGGCCGTTTCACCCTCGTCTAGCAGCTCGCTTAATACCTCATTCGAGATTTCCACTTTGTTGAAGCGCGCCGCCCTCTGCATATTGGCAATGGCGCACTCCTTCCGTCCCTTTGAGAGCAGCCAGCGGGCGGATTCCGGAATGATCCAGTAGTAACACAAAAAGATGAGCCCCGGCAGTGTCAGAGCTATCTGCAGCCAGCGCCAGTCATGGACAAAGTAGGCAAACGCCGCCGTCAGCATGAATCCCACGGAGAAGAACATCATCACAAAAATGCCAGCGTAGAGGCGCTTGGCGGGGCCCACCATTTCCAAAGCGATGACGTAGGCCACCAGGAAGACGCCCGACGTGGTGGCGCCCACCATAACGCGGGCGAACGTGTAGGTGAAGTACTCTGGCGCCACCCCAGCCAGGACGCCAAACAGGACCTGGATGACCAGCGAGGCGAAGAGAATGGGCTTGCGGCCGTACTTGTCGCTCAGCTGGCCAAACACTATGCTGCCCAGGAGCACGCCCAGCATGAAGAGCGAGTCGCTGGTGGCGGCCATAAAGCCCCGCCCGCACACTAGGTTCCATTCTGTGACGGCACTGTTCAGGTACGTACCCTGGTCGTATACGTAATGCGAGCAGTCCGTGGTCTGGTTGCTGCTCCGAGGAATGCTGCCGTTGAGGTACTCCGCCGAGTAGTCCACGTCATAGTAAGAGCAGGTGTCTCCCTGGGGATACGAGAGGTTCCACAGGTGGGGCGACAATTCGTAGCCATTGCCCTCCTTCTCGAAGGGCAGAACGCAGCGGAAGTCGGGCTTGGCCAGCAGGAACACCCCGGCCAGCTTGTGGAAGGCCACCGGTATGGAGGTGAGGCAGATGAGAAAGTAGATGATCTTCTGGTAACAGCCGAAGTCGCCCAGCTTGATGATGGCCTCGTCGTAGCCCATTTCCCGGGAATTTCGTGGATTTCGTGTACGAAACTCGTGAGACTTGCCGCGCGGCGAACAGCTGCTGACCGCTTTCTTCGAGTTGCGCGGAGACAGTGAATCACTAAATCGGAAACGCTACGCTTTTTGGCACTATCTCGTGATGTCTGCGCACTCAGTTCGTCAGAACCCAAGTTCCTCCACAAGCTCCTCCGTTGACGTGTACTTTGCTCCCGAATCAAAGCAGAAGAGAGGAGAGAGCGTGGCCTCTCTAATTCTCTTTCACAGCAATTATCGTCTAACACGTGTTGCCAAAAAAACTGGCCAAAGAGGAAGAGGAAAGCCGAAGCGGCGGAACCACCGAGCAAAGGGGCACTGGACGACACTGTCGGCACTCTAATAACTCAAGACCCCGGGGCGATGCGTCACCTAGAACCGGCGAAACCGAACTGAGGCCAACTGAAAACCGCCAACATCGAGTGGGAATGCAGTGGCTGAGGCAGACAGGGCCGCCGCCAGCTGTATACCCGACCCGCTCAGATACTCGGATATGTTTATGTTGGCAAAAAGAACCGACAACAACCAGAGCTATAGCCACAGCGGCACTTCTCCGAGCGATACCAGCCACAGCAAACAAATGCCGGCTGCAGGCGCACTCTCAGTGGAGCACAAGGCTCTCTCTAACGTTCTCGCGCCCTCTCTGGTGCTCCCTCCAGTACCGACCGGCACACACTCTCCCTTGGATTTGGGTTCTTGCGGTGGATTGAACAAGACAAAGCCACCCCTAGCCATTGTTGGTAGCAAATTACAGCGATCCCTGGTGCATTACAAATGCTACCAATTCGTGTATGCACAGCCGGCGCAGCGGAGTCAGGTAAATGGAAATTCGAACGCTACTTTGTTTGGACTTTCGTCAATCAGGCGATCGATCACTCGAAGATCTCGCTGCTCTTTTCTCTCCTTCTCGTCTTCCAATTGAGCCGCGTTCCGTCGGGCAATTAAGCGAATCTTGGAAAGAGCAAGAATGAAAGACGAAGCCAAGGCCTCGACTGGTAGATACCCGTTGGATGTATCTAGACTGTTCTCTACTATAAAGTGTAACTATGTTCTAAGTTTGCTTTTAATGTTAAAGCGAATTTTAATGCTAATTAAAGAAATGCCTATGTTGTTGTCTGTTTCTAGGATAGTCTCACATTTTTTACAAATTAAACAAATTAGGATGTATTAGCATCGAATTATAGCTTTTATTAATAAATAACAATTTTTATTGGGGTAAATATATATTTTTCTCCCTTTATATGACTATATATTAAAAATACAATATACCCTGGTGTTCTACACAATTCCTGGGTAACAAAACTCTCTCAATTGGGGCTCAATTGGTAAGCGTGAAGCAATTCCCATTATGGGGAACTCAAAATCAAAGGCGGAAAATCGTACGATACGCTGGAACCCCTCAATCCTCAACTACTTCTTTCGCCCGCATTATTTATCGGAATCTTCCGATGTGGTTGCCCTTTGTAGCAAAATATTTACTTTGGCTTCATCTTACAAATTCTTAGTAATATTTTGAAGACCAAACTTATTAGTGAGTTTATTGATTTATCGGAAAAGCTCTTTCACTTTGAACACTTACTGACTATGCTTAGAGCTATCCCTTTGCGGAGGAGTCTGGCATCATGGGATGAATACAGGAAAAAGGGTACCTCATCACACCATTATCCATTATCCATTAGAATTTTATTGTATTTGAATAATATCAAAGAAATAAAAATAAAATAAACCACATACAAATATATATATTTTTCTTCTAAAATAAAACAACCTCCAAAATTTTCTTTTAATTCAACTTGATTTGTTTTTCCATAACATTTTGAATTTAAATTCTAGCGCCCAACTGACTGTTGGGTGCTGCCAGACCAATGCTACGCATTAAAGATGCCAGACATTTTTCTGGTATTTTGTATGGTATTTCACAACACCAAAATGACAGTTTATGGTGTGTTTGGTTTGAAATGGAAGTATTTTTCATCGCTTGTCCGGCGGTCACACTGATCAGCTGTTTCGCGCCCATTTCGTAAACAAAATCGGAACTCTTCAGTCGCTTCGTCGGACGATCTTCGCTTGAAATCGAAACAGAGAATCACAATATACCTTTGGATTACCGTCAAGTCTAAAATATTTTCGGGAAGTCGCGCTACGACGCCGGGAAAGTTATAAATTCCAGTAAACAAACAGAAGTAGAGGGCAACCCGAAGCCAGCGCCTCGAAGGAGATCGATTCCAAGCGGGTTCCTGCCCCAATGTGTGCTAGTGTCCATAAAGGAGTTCTTCACTGACCACCCGTAGCCGCTCGCTGGACGAGATCAACAGCAGCTCACATGTAAGTAGCCAGCAGGCACTCACTCACCTGTAAAGGCGGATTTGCGCCACTCACTTTTTGTTGACTTGCAATTTTCTTTGCTTTGAGCCTGACATTGGCGAATTCTTGCCCACGGAATCGGTTTGTGGATTTACGGTGGTGCAACCCAAGCAATCGATTTGCCAGAGGCGGAAGTTTTTATGCCCTAACTAGGGGTGCATTCGTTGTGGGCAGGGGCTTACAAATATGGGTCTTTGAATCAGTTTTAAAGGTTTGATTGCCAATTAATTGGCGATAATTGATCTTATTGTTATAGTTTGAGATTTGTGTCACATCAAAAACGATAATGATACACGCATATAGTGGGACTACACCCCGTCAAGATCAGTGTTTTTATGAAACTGACATCCTTAGTTTATACTTTGTAAATTCAATCATTTTATAAATGTGTGTAAGCGTATAACAAACTTTTATAGATCCCCTATATTTCTTGTACAATCATAGTTTGCTTTTTAGTTTTGTCTGTTTACTAAGGGGAGGAATGGGAATTGGAAATGAGCATTGGAGGGAGAACGTGACCGTGAATCAAACATCTCTCTGTGTGAGTCGCACCCTCTCGGGGTGCCAGTGTCACCACCAATTCTTACATTTCCCACAGCTGTCCTCCTCCTACCATTTCCCGCACCCCCGCACAACATTGTACACACAAACACACACACAGAGAGACCTGGAACGGCCCGAAAGACACAGAGAGAAATATGGTTCTATTTATAGACAGAGCCAGGCAAAATGCAAGGCCCCATGTCAGCGTCGCCTTTGTTGCCGTTGGGTTTTAAAGCAAACTCAAAGATAGATTTGTGTCCCGACCATTTTAATTGAGTGCGGAAATGAGCAAACATTTCTTGGAGCCCCCGTCCAGGGACACAAGTGTCGTTCGACTGTCGACGACTGTCTCTGTGTTTGTGTTTCTCCATTCGAAGCACATTTCGTTTATTTATGTGGAAGACAACCCGGAGACGGGAATGAGGAGGCCCTCATGGCGTCGCCGTCGCTCCTTCTTTGCTGCGCATGCGTGTCCGTGTCAGCGTACGTGTCCATCGCCCATCCTTATCTGTGAGCACTTTAGAGCCAATTAAACGGGTTCGACAATGCCCTTTCCTGTGGCTCAGGGTATTAGCTATCCTGGGGTGAAGATTCGAATGCTCCTTTATTTTTCAATGACTAATAGAGGCTATAGAAATATTATTTACAATTTAGGAGGCAAGTGGAAAGCACTAACTATATTTTTAGTGCTCTATTCTAGTCGTAGGGTGTACAGCAAGTCTGGACTTTTTGGGCGTAGAGTCCAAATCCCTTGCTAACTGGCAAAGTCCAGTTCATGTCGCTATTTCTTGCTGTCACTCAAGCCCTTCCCCGATCAACCCCATCCATCCTTACTAAGGCTCAACACGCGCCACACAGCTGACAGGAACTCGGTATGAAAGGCGATCCTGATCCTCATCCTGATCGCCCTATTGTCACCGCCGACAGCTGCTTATATTCAAGGCCCGAAATGGAGGCTCGCTGAGAAGTGAGTAAGCCCTCTTTGAGTGGCCACTGGATGGAGGATGGGTTTGAGATACAATTTGCATATAATACTCGCGCACACAAAAATAAATATAAATATAAAAAAACAAAAAAAAAGAGAAACACCGAAACGGCCGACGACGATTGTTCAGAGATTCGCCTATTCCGGCGGCACAGCTCGGAGTGAAAGTCAGCCGAGTGTGTGTGGTTTAATTGCAGCTTTTGTTTTGATAGTCGATTAGCATAATTCGAGATGTATTTCTCTCCAATCGCGGTTTCGCTGATTGTTTTCATTTTATGTTTCTCTTGTTTTATGTATGACTTTTTCTGTGCATTTAAGGCCAACGCAACGGCGCAGCAGCGCGTGCTTCCAAACATTTTGGATTAATATTATTCGAAAAGGAAGTGGGGAACTTACCGTTTCTGGTTTCCTGCTGTATACTGTATATATCGTGATAAGACTATGTCACGAATGGCAACGGTGATTCAAACTAAATAGTTGCATCATCGAAAAAAAAGTTACAAACTTTGGAATGCATTCGGAATTGTGATAAGAAGTTAGCTTATATTTTCTTTTAATACCTAGATCAGCTTTAACAAAATAAATAAATAACCAAGTTGAAATTGTAACTCAAAAACAAACTGAATCTAAAGTTTATGCAGATTTCCATTGAAAATAGATTCTTCCAACCTACGCTCTCAGTTGCTTTTTTTTCAATCAACTGTTACTTTCGTTTGATTAATGACCTTTAGTCTATTTATAAATTGCTAATCATTATATATACGTTTCAACACACAGTCTGAAAATAGATTTGCATAGTTTTAGCTTTTGGTGGGAAAACGGCACGACTTTCGTCGTTTTTTTGGGGGCTGCCTGCCCTACCAATAAATATCCATATATTTTCTCACAAACAAAAGAAGTGACAAAAATAATTACATTTCACCTGTATATTTTTTTTGCTGGCGGCCGTCAAACAAGTAATTGCGCTGAGAATGGAGATAAGATTAAATGTGAAACGATAACACACATTAGGAGCACACACAGGCACAGCCAAACAACGCCGCCAAATGAAAACAAAGGCTGGTTAACATGGGGCCCGAAATGTTGACCCAAAATAAACACAACTTAAAGAGCAGCCTCTAAATTCATGTCTCCCCTTTTTTTTTATATTTTTTCTGGGAGTTTAAATATCCGCCAAGTGCAGAGTAACGACTTGCAGGCGGCGACGGAGCACCATATGGAAAATCTGTGAACATGTGTTGAGGGAAATGAGTTACGGGGCCGTCACACAAATCCATCAACGTTGGGGAGACGCTTGGGTAATGGTGGTAATGGCAATGGGAATCGGATCGACTGGGACTGAGACTGAGACTGGGTCCCGGTGAGATTTGCATTTTAATTGCATCTCGCAACAGTAGGAAGCGGCCAGCGTTAATTGCCGCTTGGCTTACAAAGGCAAAAACTAAACTAAAAAAAAAAAAAAACTCTCTTCAATTGTCGGCAGTTTTCCGGCCTTTTCGGATTTCTTTTCACGAGTCCGCATTAATTGGTTCCACTTGCGCGACGTTTAACTATCGACATCTTTGGTTCGGTTTGGCATTTCTTCGCGGTAATCCCCTCTCCCCACTGCGACTGCAAGTCGTTGAACCCGCTGCAGCAAAAATCACTCGACTCTGCATTTGTGGGGCAGCCCCCACAACAACAACTACAACACAAAAAAAAACACTTAAAAAACAAACTAAAATATTAAAAACAAAAAAGAGTAAATAAAAAAGGAAAACAAAAACAAACGGCAAATAACAGAAAAAGATTAAACAACAAAACGCTACGAAAACTTGTTTCGGTTGTGACTTTTGCGCATGCTCAGCGTTTTGCTTGCCAACGCTTTACGGTACAGTGAACTCTGCCCCCCGTCATCGTTCCCGTTCCCCCGTTTTGTCTCCCGAGCTGAACCAAAATCATGTTCCTGTGACGTTTGGGCCATAAGTTTTACAGCTGCTGCAGCTTCTATTGTTGCAAGTGTAATTGCTTTTCGACTTGTTGTTGCTTTTTACATTTTTTGGACTGTTTCCCTTGTTCTGGACTCCGATCTCGGATGGGCTAGTTAGCCGCAGTGACTCATCAGTGCTCCCATTTGGTGGCCACTGGCAGCTGCAAAATCTGCGGCCAAAACGAGTTCAACTGGTTGCCCAGTAAAGCCTTTTTGAAAATCCATGCAACCGTTACACTTGAAAATCTGAAATCAATATTTTTATTGGGGTTTTTTATTAAAATCAAATAAAAATTCATTTTGACAGACAATTCTAGTCTGTAAAATCTTTTTCTGGTAACTTGGAGGATGCCTTGCTATATGATAATTAAGGATATTGATTTCTCTGCGTGCATTGTATGAATTTGTGGCCCCCGCGCTGCACAATCGCAATGGGAACCTGTCGCACCGTTAGTGCGTCCCTCCAATCCCGCGGACTTGTTCTCCAGCTGCTGGAGCTCCGATCTCCTGCCTCACGTGAGCCCGTCTTGACTGGTTGAACTTGATATTGATATCGATGCATGGTCAAGGAACTGACCAACTGGTTTCTGGGATCATAGGAGAGCAGTTCTTTATGGTTAGCACGGCCCAAACAATGCCAAACTGGCCAACAATGCTCATCCAATGAAATGCCCCGCGCGAGCTATTCGCTAACGGTTCGAGCTTCTTTCTCAGCGATTTGACTCCAAATGGCCCCCGGTTCTCCATGGCTTGTGGCCCAGGAAAGTGTCGCAATTATTACACAATTTTCGTGGTTCGCCTGTCTTGTTGTTGCTTCGTTCCTCAACTCTGTTTTAATTTTCTTTTGTGTGCCACAAGCAATTTGAAATTTTTTGGTTTTCCACAGTGGTAGAATGGCACACGAGCGCTCGTTTGGTTATGAAATTGTGGCAATTGTTTCGCTTGCAATATTGTTTCGTCTTCTTGTTTTCCCCTCTCTTTGTTTCGGGTTAGGTTTACACAGGGAAGTGGCATAGATATACTATCCAAAGGGGTTCCCGAAAGAAATGGGTCATCGAATATGAAAGACAAGACGGCAATGGGTTGTATAACCAACCACAATGTTTCTTAACTTATAGGAAATCAATTTTATAATAATAAAAAACGGATACGTGTTAAATTGATGGGGCAATATTAACAATCAAGCATATAGGGTAACAAATTTAAATCTTCTCAGATATATTTAATTGCTTTCAAGCTAGAAGAAAGCTTTTAAATTTCCCAATGAAAATTCAATTGATTCGAAGGGCCCTCGTATCTCTTGAGAGCGATCATCTTCTCCCATTACTCATCAATTTTCTGGAACCCAAAATCAGTTGCCTCCATTAATTTTAGTCATTTTCAATTTTAAGCCCCAAAGCAAGGCCCCCTTATGGGCACACAACAGCTTGCTCTTAACCGCTGTGTGCATTTCTTTAACTGTTTTTCATTTTTCCCATTTGCTACGAACATTGCGCAATGCAACAGAATGCATAACAAAGCACACGCCAAAACAATAGGGCCCCATAACGAACAACATGATTATTAATTATTCAGCAAAGGCTACAAAAACCCAGAGAAATAGAAACAACAACGGCCCAAACGGTCACTTGCCGGTCATTTATTGTGTTTGGTTTTGGCTTTGTCCATCGCCCAGCGGCTCTTTTGGCCAAACCGGAAGCTGAACCTCCGTAGCTCGCAACGGTAGAACAGTTTTCCATGACACACAGCATTAAACACTTTTTCCAGACCCTTTGAAACAGTCAGTAATACGCCAGCTATGTTTAGTATGAGCTTGGAGAGTTTATGATCAGTTTGAAGTGTAAAATTTAATGAAGAAAAACATTTATAATTGCTTGAGTGATTTACACCAAATTATATTTATACCCTTGCAGAGGGTATTATAATTTTGGTCAAAAGTGTGCAACGCAGTGAAGGAGACATCTCCGACCCTATAAAGTATATATATTCTTGGTCAGGATCACCTCCTGAGTTGATATAAGCATGTCCGTCTGTCCGTCTGTCCGTCTGTCTGTCCGTCTGTCTGTTTCTACGCAAACTAGTCTCTCAGTTTTAAAGCTATCGACTTGAAACTTTGCACACACCCTTCTTTCCTTTGCACGCAGTATATAAGTCGGAACGGCCGGGATCGGCCGACTATATCCTATAGCTGCCATATAACTGATTGATCGGAAATGGTATAACTTCGGTGTTTTTAGAGTTAGAGAATTCAGATTTTGTACGAATGCTATTGTTGGCAACATAATACGACATACCAAATTTCATCGGCCGACTATATCCTATAGCTGCCAAAGGAACAATCAGGGAAAAAATAGAAAAAATCATAACTTCGCTGTTTCTCAACATATTTTCATCAAACTTTAGATTTGGCCACTTAATATTATTCCAGAGATTTAATTTAAATTTCATGAAAATCGAACGACTATATTCTATAGCTGCCATAGGAACATCATCGAAATAATAGAAAAAATCATAACTTGGTTGTTTCTCAACATATTTTCATCAAATTTGAGATTATGCCATTTAAAGTTATCTTAGAATTTCGTTTTTAATTACATAGCTCAATTGAAAACTGCAAGGGTATATAAACTTCGGAAAGCCGAAGTTAGCTTCCTTTCTTGTTTTTAAATATATTTTATAATATTTAAAATTTTATTTCGCAAAGCTCACAAAATATTGAAATATTTTAAAGAAAAAAACACATTTTTGAAATTTATTATGTGTCACATCAATCAATCAATTTTAATCAGTAGAGGCAATGGTCAGTTTCATTCCTAAGTATCGCTTACAAAAAAATATTACAAGAATTCTTAAAATATCTAAAAATAAGTTAACTTAAAATAATGCTTAAACTTATAAAGAAATCTGTAAACTTTTACAATCTAGCTGCTGATGCCATTTTTATTTGCAGAAAACATGTATTTAAATTCTGAAAGCTGCCTTTAATTTAAGAAAATGTTACAACAATTTCTCATAACAACTTTCCTTTTTACAACGTTATCAATGTAACAATCTTATCAACGTAACATTTCATGGCCTTACATGGAGACCTAATAGCAACTACAATCTGCAGTTCATTATGGACTCAATTTTGCTTGCAATTGATCGTTCCCTCCAGATTTGAATAACCATCATGCATATTAACTTGTAAACTCTACATAAAATCTTTACAAATCTAGCCAAAATAAGTTATTATAATAAAGAAAAGCTAATAAAAAAGAAAAAAGAAATTTTCCCCAACTTTGTCAGGTGTGGGGTTCGAACCCACGCTCTCTCTCGAGAACCAGAGCTTAAATCTGGCGCCTTAGACCGCTCGGCCAACCTGACTTGTTGGGTGACGTCGACAAAACGTGCTATAGAAGCGAACGACTACCTGGTCGGCAGCGCCTGCCTTGATTCTCGGGCATGCTAAAAGGGGGTGTTTTCTCCCCTGCGTATATTTATGTATGCCAGGGTAATGTATCTTTTTGTTTGGATAATGAAAAAGCCTAACCGAAGGTAACAAGCCAAATTGTGCTCAATTAGAGCCAGTTAAACGCCTTTAGCTGCTGTTTAAGGCAAGATCCAGAATAAAAGGATGCTGGAAACATAAAGGAAATTAAAAAAAAATACATCCTTGACTGAGTCTCGAACCCGTGTGCTTTGGTTTTGTGCCTCACCCAATGCGGATGGCAGGCAGGCAGTCTTTAGGTATATTTTTAGAACGCTGCAAAGACAGAGAGAAAGATAGATTTGTTTTTTGCGAATTTCCGTTGTATTTTTGCTTTGTTTCGTCGTCTCATTTCGTGGTATTGATCAAGCGATTACTGTGCCAGGGCAGATAGGCAGACAATGGCCGCCAACTCCTCCCCCTGACCTCCCGCAACCCCTGATTGTGAAGAGTACGCGCAGCGAATGTCTGTCAGTCACAGCCCAGCGAATTGCGCTGTGGTTCCTCGTTCCTCGTTACTCTTTCCTCTTTGCCGGCACATTTTAGAAAGCTCCTGAAAAAGCTTTTGGTGATGCCGCTATCAGAGATGCATCTCGTGGATGCGAATCTCAAAACCGCTGCTGATTTCGTTTTCATGTTAATCGCTTTGTTTACCAGAACGCACAGAGCTTGAAAGCTCCTCCCAACCCCCCTGACCCATGTAAGACCCCTCGTTGAAACCCCCGTCAAGCAGCTGTTGCGTCTGAATAACTAAATTTGCCAATTGGACTGAAACATAAGCACCGCGGGATAGCTCAAGAGTAGGGTATTACATATAGCACAGAAATATGTACCTTAATATGGTCAAAGAATAATTAAATTCATAATTTAAATATATTTTGGCATTATTTTTATAAGAGTTAAAATCCATAGAGACTTCTCGGCAACTCCCTCTTCTTATAATTATTATATCCTTCTTAGTTCGATTACAAGTTAAATTAATCCCAAAGTAGCTATTCTTTCCACCGCAACTGTAAAAATGTAAACAAATCCGGAAGTTGTTATTCACGCTGCTGCATCGCCGCTAGGCTTCTCTGGTGCAGTATGGAGACACATCGCCTCCGATCTCCAATGCAATGACTCCGCCGCACTTGAGGCAAGTGCCATTGTTTGGACCGCTCCCGAATTGGGGCGCAAACAAATAAAGTATTCGAGAAATGTGCTTGGCACGCAGCTGGAATCATTACTGTGCCACCCTCCGCCCATCCAGCCACCCACTCGCACACACACAAACACACCCCACAAGCAGCGGGTAATTGCGGATTCGGCGCAGTTAACGAAGCCAACGACGAATCCAACGACTATAGCCGAGTTCTCGCCCGACACGACGAACTCTGAAGAGGGGCATCCTGCCCAGAATCCGGCAAATCCGCAGTGCATGTCGCGAGTTTGATGCAGTTGCCACGCCACGTGTCGCGCCCTTCCTGTAATTCCCAATCGTTGTTGTTTTTTTCGGGGCGGTTACCCGAGTCTTAGAACTCGGTTACTGGGTGAAAACAGTGCACGGCAACAGCAGCTGTGGTAACGGCAATGGCAACGGGACAACATCATCATCGCAAACAGCAATAATAACAGATACATCGGGCGTTGCATTTCGTGTCAAAAGTTCAGCATTTGTAGTTGATTTTTTTTATACAATACAGATATATATGTGTACGTCTGCTTTCGATCCGTCTCAGTATTTACACGGTAATGTAGGTCAGACAAAAACAAATGGACATCAAATCACCTTCGCTTCTGGAAAAGAAAATTCAATTAAAAGTGAAAATCTGCCGACTGCATTCGCATCTCTTGGATAATCACCGAGAAATTACTGCCATCGAACGGATGGGCCAAAAGGTGCCTGCCAAGCAGCCAGTGGAAAGTGTTAAATCGATAGTGAAAAGCGCCAAAGTGAAAATCAACTGTCACTGCCCCTTGCAGCATTTCCGATAGTCGTCGAGCCCAGAGTCGCATCCCCTGGTGACTCACCACCCAGCACCCAGCACCCTTAACTCGTACTCGAACGCGAACTCCAACTCCTCTGTTTCGCGAGAGTGTCGCAAAGTGTACGCTCCAGTGCATTGCACTGCAATTAACCTATTCGGAGTTCGGAGTTGGTGGCCACAAAATGGATTTCTATGTCAACAACAATGAGCACTCGGCCAGCACCGGTGAGTCCAATTAACTTGGTTTAATTGACCGACAATCTTATCGCCAGACATAATTATTCTATTTAAAGATTTCATTTGTCCAAGTGCAAAAGAGTATCCTAACAAAACGATAGCTATGAGAAGAAATTAAGGGAATTTACAAAAGAAAACTAAAAATCCTATGACCTTTTAGCGAAGTTTATAAAGACTAATATAGGTAGAGTGCAATTTTAAATACTTAATATCTGCATATCGGTCATTGTTCTATTACCTTTTATCTCCTTATAAATTTTAATCTTGATCAGTTGAGTGGCTTTTGTTTATTGTTTGCCGCTTATTATTAATTCTAGTATAAAATCTAACGAATGCATACGATTCACTTAATGAAAACAAACAGCCAGGAAAATTGTGCGCAAGTTTTCCGAAAGCGAAGAAAATTACAATAATAAATCGCTGGCACGCAACATTTTGTTGTTCATGTTTATTTTGTTTTTAACGGAAGAGAGCGAGACGGTAAACATAGTAAGCGATGATATCACACCCACCAGTACCCTCTTTCCTGGCGCTCTTCTCACTCCCCAAAAACGGGGGAACCGGTAAACACTGTCTATTCCATTCCTTTCAAGAAAATCACGCAGAGGCGTCTGCTTTGCAGGCTTAGCTTTTGGCTAATTGCTATTCGGACCTGGCTTTAGCTTTGGGTTTGGGTCGAAAGGTTGGCGGCGGGGTCATTGCATGTGCTCGGATTACGTATACGCACGGTGGGCCCTGGCCAGGGCCAAGTAAGCCTGTTAGCAGCTGTAGCCGGTGTCGCCCTACCGTCCAAGGTAGCCTCCTGGGTTGCACTTCATCATTTACGGAGCACAAAAGGCTCGCTTCGTTGGCAACGGCGGCTTCACATTTCATAAGCTTCTTGAACATGACTTGTTTGTTTCTCAAATACCTCCTACCCTGACCGCTCCTCTCTCTCTCTCTTTGCTTTGGGAAGCCACCGTCTCTGGGTGTTCTTGATTTTCCACACCTTCTACTGCTGCCGCTTCTACTTTTGCTTCTGCTCTTGGCCATTGTCAGTGTCGCCTTGAAGCATTTCCTTCGTCATCAAGTCATTTGCCGCTTCCACACTTGGTTGTGCCCCGTCTGCACTCTAAGAAAAAGGGGGTCTTAAAAGCGAGAATTAAATTGATTTCAGAACAATATTTAGTACGAGAGATGAGTCTATGAATTGGGTTCCTATGAAACCTTAAGCGCTAAGAATTGCAATGTAATTAATTGCCATTTATTCTTGACTTAAAAACGATTTTCTTCAGAGTGTTGTCTTCAGGGCTGAGTGGTGTCTTCAGTGGGAATCTGGGAGACAGGGGCATGCATTTCCATGCCTGTAATCTGCAAGAATGCTGCCCGGCCAGTTCTTCTGCCTCCCATAAACGGCAATCAAACGCTGGCTTCTTCTCCAGACCTCCATCCCTCGGGTCCTAGGCAAGTTCCCTTTTTTTTCGCTTTGCATGCTCCATGAGTGTGGTTTTTTTTTGCACAATTTGTAATTTATGCCGCCATCTCATGCTCGCAACGGATTCAAGTGGCCCAGACGAATGCAGAAGACAGAAGACCGGAGAAGGCGACAACGTGGCCGTGATTGTGGCTGTCTTGCAGATACACATGAGTAGACGACGAACTGCATGTGGTTCGGTTCGCACCCCTCTTTCGCCCAGAAAATCTTAATTTTTTTGCTCGGTGCATAATCAAGATTATGTTAAATTGTCTGGGTAATTGTTGTTAATTCGCCCCGGGCACATTATAAAGCGATTTCATCCATATGTCTGGGGTTAAGCTCCGCTTTCTATCCACAAAACTGGGCTAATTATGATGGATACATTGCAGCCCATAAATTGTTTACAACGCTTCGATAAGTGGCAAGCCATTGGCTCCGTATCAGCATGAGATTGAAGTTTCGTTAAATTGGTCTTAGAGGCCACCCTAAGCTGCATAAGCTAAGAAAAGTCCCTGCATCGTGAGTCATTTCTGGTTTGGTCTATTTCCCTAATGCAAATTATCTGTCGTGTCCCAAATTGGTTGATTTAGATAAAAATTTAAAAGTGTATGCAGCTTTCCTATGAGTCAACAGAGGATGCCTTAAGGAAAATATATATTTTAAACTCTTTTTGCTTAGTTTTTAATTCTATGAAAGTTGTTATTATAGAATCCCTTAATAAGTACTATATTTACTGTTCTTTAAAAGTGATAAGCTAGCTCACTACGAACGGAGAATTCTAAGAAACTGCAGGCCATATCGCTCATTTACTTTCAGAACGTCAACCGAATAATCTTGATTTCACACTTAAATATAAATTGAGTTATGAAATTTTCACATGACATATATAATTTTAATTCAAACAGTCTTTATTTAACAAATTAAATATAGGAATACAAATTTACAGAAACTATGAGCTATTATTTTAATTTTTACAATTTTGATTACATATTTAAATTTTAAAAATATATTCTATAAAACAACAGCATTGTATAATTGTATACTCAATTTTAATCTCTTTTTATTTTTGTTGCTTATTTTAAGTCTCTAGAAACAAGTTTACTACCAGTATAAATAAATTGGAAAATAAAATGTCAAATATTTTAAAATAGAGAAACCGAAAGATGTACAAAAAATTACTGCTTTCGAAACAAAATCCTATAATGCCCAACTGTTTTGTGTAAATCTGTCGCCGCTAAACGGTTTTGAAATGACATCCATAATTGCAGATCTATTAACAGACACCCCCACACACACTCATACACTAATGGCAGCATCTGTGCTCCATCAGAATAAAAGTCATTGTTTCTATTGCCTCTCCATCTGTGGGCTTCTCACCCGCCACAACAAAAGTCACACGAACTGACTATATGAAACTGACTCATTTGGCGAAACAAAATAAGGCTTAACAATCATTTAATAATTTAGCACTTTGTGGCAAATTTATCTTGATGAATGCGCGGGAGAGGAGGCAAATCTACCAACTGGGATCCAACAGAAATGTCATTGTTCTCTGGCACAGCTCCCCTAAAATTTGAGAGCAGTTTGTCGCAATAACACAGACTTAAATGCAGTGCTCATCTCAGACAGACAGAGAGCGAGAGCAGGGGGAAAAGGGCATGCACTATTAACCTAGCGAGAGCTGAATAAATGGATTTCACCTTGACGCTCTCGCTAAAACAATAATTCCAACGTCACAGTCTCGGCTACCGAAATTGGATATAGAACCGAGGTGGTAAGGCCGAAGCTCCAGATCTAGCTGTAAACGAGAGCTTGCGGTTTTTACATTCGCATTCATTCGAATGATGCCGGGCTGGGAGGGAGGTGTTTACCGAATCGCATAGCAAGGCCGCACGCCTACGTGGATTTGGATAAACGCAAGCACAGCAGTGGCCAAACTACTAGTTTTTTTCCTATATAGAGGGGGAATATAATGAAGTACGGATCGTAAGGAAAGAGATCTTGTTTCTTCCCATAACCTTGCCAATTTGTTGACAAATGCGTAGCGGTAATATTCATAGGATAAATTAAACCCTTTCTCCCTCTCTAACATATAGATTTAAATATTGTTTTAATATTTAAGACTGGTTAAAAATGTTTAAATTATTTTCGAGGCTAAAATGGAAAATACTCCTCCATAAATAGGGCAATCTATTGATTTTTGCTATTATATTCTATCACCTTGACCGCCACCGTAGTTTTGGGGCTTATCAACTGCTCCACACACACACACACACCGAGTCCATGAGTCAGAAGACAGAAGGCAGTGCATGACCAGGAAAGGTAACCAGTGAATAGACATAAACGAAAGGCGAAAGAAGCAGACGCAGACGAAAAACAGAAACTGCCACAGCGACACCAGCCTGGAGAACAATGGGCGCGAGGGAGAGTGACTAGTACCAGTTTTAGGAGACTAGGAGACAGAGAGTCAGAGAGCACAGAGAGAGGGATTCACAGGTAGACTGGTCATAAAACACCGGCATCGCACTGGTAGAGTGGCCCTAATGACTCCGTCTCTGTGCGAGAGAGTGCACAACGATCGCTCCACTCATTCGCCTTTTCACACTCGAGCTAAGCGGAGTGTTCGTGGCCTCCGGATTCTCGGTTCTCGGTTCTCTCAGTGTTGGTAGTACGACGAGGTAGATAAGATTTTTCGCAGTGATACTGTCCCGCCGCCATACGGTGTGTGTACTACCTGACATAATAAATGTAAAGCTAACCGTTTTCCAGCTTTGTTTTTAACACATTCTTTGCTTTAATTCGCGCTTTTCCCTGTTTTCTTTACCTTTGCAGTGCGCAAGATGTTGGAGGACACCCAACTGGTGTGGGTGCGAGATGCCGGTGAGGGCTATATACAAGGCCGGATCACGGAGATCGGCGCCAAGGAGTTCGAGGTAACGCCAACCGACCGGAAGTATCCAAAACGCACGTGTCACTATGATGACATCCACTCCTCGTGCGACGGACCCCAGGATCACGATGATAATTGTAAGTATTCCCCTCGAGGGGCTTCCCGGGTTCCACAGAAAATTGTAGGAATAAAAGCAGACCCGATAAAGCCTTGGCTTTGGTTGCCTTATCTGGTCGATAGAACTTATTATATAAAAGGAAGTGAAAGCACTAGATTTTGGGAATGTGAAATTTCCAAAAATCAATTTTCCATTTAAATTTCTTTTTTTGCACTATAGGAAAAATTCTATATAGGGATTTGATATATATTTAACATAGAACCATTCTAAAATGTAGACAATTCTTTAAGAGCATAAAATTACCATAAAAGTTTGTTTGGATATTATTTAAAATGTATAGAAAGCTAGACCAGTTCAAATAGTTTAGTAGGTTAAAGATACTATCATTGAGTGCTCGTGATCTTGAACATATATCCATGATTGGAACGTTTATATGACTCCAGTAGGTAGCGATCTTATCTTTTAACCAGATAACATCACTGTGACGTAAACGCTGTCGCATATTTGGAGCAACACTTCTCAGTGCATTAGCTTCAAATTGAGCGAAAGATAGATCCCAGATCTGCTCTCTTTTAAAATGATACATTTCGAAGGGCCCGGAGTGAGGCAATCGTTAGCTACGCTTGCTTACCTGACCCCCGAACCCGCCAGACGGGTGAAAGTGGTCGGGGGGTTTGGGCCATAAAACCCCGAAACCATTTCAGACGTATTACTAACCCAGATGATTTTATGTTCCAGGTGAACTCATGCTGCTCAACGAGGCCACATTTCTGGACAATCTGAAAACACGTTACTATAAAGACAAGATCTACGTGAGTAGTCCAGGTAATTATTAAAGAAACCGGAATTAAACAAGGCTTCTTACATTGCAGACATATGTGGCCAACATATTAATCGCCGTGAATCCGTATCGTGAGATCAAGGAGCTCTACGCACCCGATACCATCAAGAAGTACAATGGCCGTTCTTTGGGTGAACTGCCTCCTCATGTCTTTGCAATTGGTGGGTTTTATATTTATTTAATTTATGCTTGAGAATATTAAACCAACTCTTTACGTTTCTACCAACAGCGGATAAAGCCATACGGGATATGCGAGTCTACAAATTGTCGCAATCGATCATCGTATCCGGGGAGTCGGGCGCCGGCAAGACCGAGTCCACCAAATACCTGCTGAAATACTTGTGCTACTCGCACGATAGCGCCGGTCCCATAGAGACGAAGATATTGGATGGTATGATTCATATTCAGGGAGGGTTTAAAAATAATACTACTGCTTACTAACTAAAGGGCTTCATTCATGTTTATCTTCGCATTCCAATTGTTAAAGTGTTCATATTGATATAAACATTATTATTGACAATTATTATGTTCTTTCACAGCTAATCCTGTGCTAGAGGCCTTTGGCAATGCGAAAACCACCCGCAACAATAACTCCTCTCGTTTCGGAAAGTTCATTGAGGTGCATTACAATGCCAAGTGCCAGGTCGTCGGTGGTTATATATCCCACTATCTGCTGGAGAAGAGTCGCATCTGCACTCAGAGCACCGAGGAGCGAAACTACCATGTGTTCTACATGCTACTGGCCGGAGCTCCACAGCAGCTGCGTGATAAACTCAGCTTGGGCAAGCCAGACGACTATCGGGTTCGTATTTAATTTTCCTAATAGTCTATCGCTTCTCATGGATAAATCTCCTTTGGCAGTATCTCTCCGGCTGTACCCAGTACTTTGCCAATGCCAAGACTGAGCAGCTAATACCAGGCTCTCAAAAGTCTAAGAATCATCAGCAGAAGGGACCGCTCAAGGATCCAATTATCGATGATTACCAGCACTTCCAGAATCTGGACAAAGCCTTGGGCCGTCTTGGCCTTTCAGATTCTGAAAAGCTAGGCATCTATTCCCTGGTGGCGGCTGTGCTCCATCTGGGCAACATTGCCTTTGAGGAAATACCTGATGATGTGCGCGGCGGCTGCCAGGTGTCGGAGGCTTCGGAGCATTCGCTAACCATCACCAGCGGGCTTCTGGGTGTCGATCAAACTGAGCTTCGCACAGCTCTGGTGTCTCGTGTGATGCAGAGCAAAGGAGGCGGCTTCAAGGGCACGGTTATAATGTAAGGATTGGGTAAAGCGTTGAAAATTGTCAGGATTTAATAGCTTTTTGATCATGCAGGGTTCCTCTGAAGATCTACGAGGCGAGCAATGCCCGTGATGCATTGGCAAAGGCCATCTACAGTCGCCTCTTCGACCGCATAGTGGGCCTGATCAATCAGAGCATTCCCTTCCAGGTCTCCAACTTTTACATCGGCGTACTCGACATTGCAGGTTTCGAGTACTTCACGGTGAACTCGTTCGAGCAGTTCTGCATTAACTACTGCAACGAGAAGCTGCAGAAGTTCTTTAACGACAACATCCTGAAAAACGAGCAGGAGCTGTACAAGCGTGAGGGGCTCAACGTACCGGAGATTTCGTTCACCGACAACCAGGACATCATTGAGCTGATCGAGGCCAAGTCGAATGGCATTTTTACGCTGCTCGACGAGGAGTCCAAACTGCCGAAGCCGTCGCCCTGCCACTTCACCGCCGAAGTGCACAAGTCGTGGGCAAATCACTATCGTCTGGGCCTGCCCCGATCCTCGCGCCTGAAGGCCCACCGTACTCTGCGGGATGAGGAGGGCTTCCTGGTACGCCACTTCGCCGGAGCTGTTTGCTACAACACGGAACAGTTCATCGAGAAAAACAACGACGCCTTGCACGCCTCGCTGGAAGGTTTGGTGCAGGAAAGCGAGAATCCCCTGCTGCAGACCCTTTTCCCCTCGGGCAGCAGCACTTCGGTTCGTGGCAAGCTGAACTTTATTTCTGTGGGCTCCAAGTTCAAGACGCAGCTGGGCGAGCTGATGGAGAAACTGGAACAGAATGTGAGTTCGATAATCAAACTAGGTTTATAAGTAAATGGCTTTAAAGTGCATGTTATTCCTTTCAGGGCACCAACTTCATCCGATGCATCAAGCCCAACAGCAAGATGATCGACCGCCAGTTCGAGGGCAGCCTGGCGCTGGCTCAGCTCAAGTGTTCGGGCACCATTTCGGTTCTGGAGCTCATGGAGCACGGATATCCCTCGCGAGTTCTCTTCGCCGATCTTTACAGCATGTACAAGTCGGTGCTGCCGCCGGAGCTGGTCTCTCTGCCGGCTCGCACCTTCTGCGAGGCCATGTTCCAATCGCTTAACCTGAGCGCCAAGGATTTCAAGTTCGGCATCACCAAGGTTTTCTTTCGGCCAGGCAAGTTTGTGGAATTCGATCGCATCATGCGGTCGGATCCGGAGAACATGCTGGCCATTGTGGCTAAGGTCAAGAAGTGGCTGATTCGTTCCCGTTGGGTGAAGTCGGCCCTAGGAGCCCTCTGTGTGATCAAGTGTAAGTATAATCAACTCTTAGTTAATATGCGATTTTATGAGTTTATCTCTTTCGCTTGCAGTACGCAATCGAATCCTGTACCGCAACAAGTGTGTCCTAGTTGCCCAGCGCATTGCCCGTGGCTTTTTGGCACGCAAGCAGCACCGCCCACGCTACCAGGGTATTGGTAAGATCAACAAGATCCGAACGAATACGCTGAAGACCATCGAAATAGCCAGCGGCCTGAAAATGGGACGCGATGAGATCGTCGGTGGGGTAAATGATATCTACAGGCAGATTGATGACGCCATCAAAAAGATTAAGGTGAGTGAGGCTTAAACACACTTTCTTATTTCTTGCTAATCCTGAATGCAATCTAGATGAATCCTCGCATCACCCAACGGGAAATGGACTCCATGTACACGGTGGTAATGGCCAATATGAACAAGCTCACCGTGGATCTAAACACCAAGCTAAAGGAGCAACAACAGGCCGAGGAGCAGGAACGCTTACGGAAGATCCAAGAGGCCCTTGAAGCCGAGCGGGCTGCCAAGGAGGCGGAAGAGCAGCGACTACGCGAAGAAGCCGAGAACAAACGACTGTAAGTAGTACATTTGATCACGCTTAAAACATAATCATATCGGTTTGTATTATTAATTTCTTAGCAAAGCGGAAATGGAAACTCGTCGCAAGGCAGCGGAAGCCCAACGCCTGCGCCAGGAGGAAGAGGATCGACGTGCCGCCTTGGCTCTGCAGGAGCAGCTCGAAAAAGAGGCCAAGGACGATGCCAAGTACAGACAGCAACTCGAACAGGAACGACGCGATCACGAGTTGGCCATGCGACTGGCCAACGAGTCCAACGGTCAGGTGGAGGACAGTCCGCCAGTTATACGCAAGTATGTTATGAGATTTCCAAAAGCAAGGACCTGTCGGGGTTTTAGCTATTTTAAACGGGTTCGGTGTAGGCATATAGGGATATTATTATTATAGCTGTCCGATTTTTTAAAGAGAAATGTTTTAAAACAGCGAACAGTAATTATATTTATCTTATATAAAGTTTTTTAATACTTTAAATAATTAAAAATGTTAAATATCAATTAAAGGGATATTAGATGCAGCCTTTTGAACATGTTTATATTAATTTATTGCCAAGTTTTACTGTAAATATTATGAATATGCCCTCGAATATACTTTAAGATTTGAACTATTTTGTTTATATACTCACCAAATTTTTCCCTTTCCCCTTACACGCAATCTACTCGACACTACCCACAACAACCCACATCCCACCACAACACCACACTCTCCAACCCAATGAACACAACACAGTGGTGTCAATGACGCGTCTCCCATGGGTTCCAACAAACTGATCAGGTATAGCACGCTTTATGATTTACGTATATCTACAGATCTTGTAAATTTTGTCTACCTTTTCTTGCTTTCTTCAAACACTAATTGGAAAATGACTTACCAAAACAAAAACACAAAAAAACGAAAACAAAAAAAAAACAAATCAAAATTCTTTACCTTCTATAACCTCTTTACTTTCTGTATATTTTTGAAAAAGTTTTTCACAAGTTGTGTCAAACATTGCTTCGCGGTACTTGAATAAGTGAGTTGGTGCTGGTTTTGAAATCATTTCGTACTAACAGAATTACTAACACCTAAAGTAATTTGCTCATTCCCACTAATCCAAAGCATCTGTAATATACTTGCTACTTAGAACTCCCATTGGCCTTTAGTAGTTGACTCTTTCGAATCTTTTGTGTATCCTGTCACTATGAACATTTGATGCCATCAATGACTCACTTTGTTTGCTTGCGCTAAGAAATACTATGTCTGAAATGTGGATTTTCCCAAGGTTCTAATAATTATTTTCCTCCCTGTGCCAGATCGGAGAATGTTCGGGCCCAGCAGCAGGCTTTGGGCAAGCAGAAGTACGACTTGTCCAAATGGAAGTACTCGGAACTGCGTGATGCTATCAACACGTCCTGTGATATTGAGCTGCTGGAGGTAAGTTTCAAGACGGGAAACTACATACATTTTGGGGAGTCAGATAATTTAACCTAATATGTGTTATTTTTCAGGCCTGCCGCCAGGAGTTCCATCGCCGCTTGAAGGTGTATCACGCTTGGAAGGCAAAGAACCGCAAGCGCACCACAATGGACGAGAACGAGCGGGCACCACGCAGTGTCATGGAAGCGGGTGAGTTTTTCGAAACTAAATAAATATAATCAATATAAATTAACCGATTATTCCCATTGACAGCCTTCAAGCAGCCGCCCATTGTTCAACCCATCCAAGAGATTGTGACGGCACAGCACCGGTACTTCCGCATTCCCTTCATGCGAGCCAATGCACCGGACAACAGTAAGTGATCTTATATTCTTGTAAAGCCTGATTATTAATAGTAATTTATTTCTAATAGCCAAGCGCGGTCTGTGGTATGCACACTTCGATGGCCAGTGGATTGCTAGGCAGATGGAGCTGCACGCGGACAAGCCGCCTATTTTGCTGGTAGCTGGCACAGACGACATGCAGATGTGCGAGTTGAGCTTGGAGGAGACGGGACTGACGCGCAAGCGTGGCGCTGAGATCCTGGAGCACGAGTTCAACCGCGAATGGGAGCGCAACGGGGGCAAGGCCTACAAGAATCTGGGTGCTAAGCCAAACGGGCAAGCAGCCGGCATGCAAAAGCTGCAATAAGGACTCTCCACTTGGGAAGCCCAGGGCAGTAATCAAAGGTTACCATATCGGTTGGCAACCGGTCAAATTTATGGTTATCAAAATTCAAAAATAAGTTTTATCGGAAGACAAATTTTACTGAAAGCGACCACGTCCATACAAATCATTTAGTAAATATATCTTTCATTATAAATGTCGAGCTTTCAATTTTTTTCCTCGGTACATTCAATGTTGGCTTACTCGCTCATTCAGCGCCCGGACTTTTGTGGGGGCCTTATACATGTAGCTATACAAATATATATCTTTGATTAAGTCAATCTTATGATGTAAAAGGAAACGGCAAGTTGTATTTAGTATTTAACGAAGTACTATTTAAATTATGTATTTAGTTCACTGCGATGTGTTTACATAATTGAATATACATACATGCATAAATATATTTTACAGTATTTTAAAATAAAAAAATACAGAATGAAAACGCTGAAAAATACAAATTAAAATCTTTGGGAAGAATTCAACAAACACAATATTATTTTTACATCTTAGCCAAAAAAAATAATATCTACTTAAAGATATTATTGTGGTTGGAAGAATAATAGTGTAATTGAGGGGTAAAAGATGTGTTGAATTTATTTAGTATTTTATTATTAATAATTTTAAATTTTCCTTTATTTTTTAACGGGTCGGTAAAGAAGAACCCAATTTGATTTCCGGTAAAGCAGTTCACTAATTGTCCAAGTAACGACCTCTAGCGGAAGTCGATGTATATGTGACCAGCAAGCAGATGCTGATTGGAGTAAGCATATCCTAGTTGGAGTAAGCAGTTCAAACTAGATCCATGCGGTCCCACCTGTCCAAGCAGTGCACGTGGCGGCCTTGAGATTTTAGATTAAAACTTCAAAATCCGGACAGATCGCGGATCTTGTGATGTGCACCGTCGCTGCATGTGACAAAAAGGCAATCATGACTTCAGCCAGGCCACGCAGGTCCTCCGTTGCCATTTGCCTTCCAAGTTTCCACTAGGGAAACAGCTTTTCTGGCTTCAGTTTCCTATTTCTGCCGCTTGGCGGGAAAAATCAAATCAAATCCCTATATCAAAAACAGTCTCTTTCAGTTTTACCAGTAGTGAGTTCACAAAAAAGCTAGATTAAGAAAATAAGTTAATATTACAATATTATATATTATTTTTAAGTCTTTATTTTAATTAAATTGAATGTTTAAAAAACCCTGTGAAAAGTATCTAAATGTATCGCAATTTCGTTATGATGCCTTTATTAGGAATCTGTTAAACAAGACGAGAGAGGCTTTACTTGTCAAAAACGAAACTGACTACTTACTGTGTTTAGTCTTAAAATCAATCTTTATCCCCAATTAAGCTAAATGATTTTAAAATTTTAAATCTTAAATAATCAATGTTGAATACAGCTTAAATATGAAAATATTTTAATAAAATCAATTAATTTTATTAAAATCCGCAACATATCAATATTGTAATTTATTACAATTTATTAATTTCTAAAAATGCTAGAACTAGCTTATAATAAGCTAAACTGGCAATACTGCATCCAATCCAGCTAATAGCTACATAGCTATAGCTAAGGATTGTCGACTATAGTGTATCAAAGTGTAGAAGAAGTTAAAATGAGCTCTAATTTTGCATACTTCAATAAAAGAATAAATATAATTTATCAACATTAATACATAAAAATATTACTTTGGTAAACAAAAACTGCTACTTATTTAGCTATTTTTGAAAATGTTTAAAGCTATTTTTGGCTACTTTAGTTGGCCCATTCAGCTATAAACGACAACCGATTGGCAACACTGCTCCAAGCAAAATTACAAAACAAAATAAATAAAAAACAATAAAATATCCGTAAAACAAAGAGCCTGTATGTACTTGATCTGGACTAGTGAATAGGAAAGGGTGAGCCACCACCTTCCACGCGAGACAATGCGAGGCCATTAAGGCTCCCCACTTAACCGAACTTTCTTTGTTGCAGCTGGAAAGTGCGTCAGTTGGAGCTCTTTAAATGGTGAAATCGGCCCCGCTCCTGTCCCTTCCACCGGTCCACACGAGCGTTATCAAGATGAGCATGCGCACACGTGCCTTGGTCTTCTCCACTTTCTTCGGCAGCTGCCTGGCCATCGGCCTGCTGCTGGTGAGCATGACTACCAACCACTGGGTAAGGGCCACTACCCTAAGGAACAACTCGACGGATGCCAATGGCGAGGTTAACTTCGGGCTCTTCAATGGCAACCATGACTTGAACTTTGGAGTCGGAGTGAGGAGCAATCCGTTTAATGGTAAGCTTTTAATATATTGATACTGGAAACTCTTACTCAAACTCTTTAAATTTACAGTTTACACGTTCGTGCGCACGGAGAACGGCGAAACTAGCTTTTGGCTATGGCTCCTCACCACCTTGGGCACGGGCTTTGGCCTCCTGGCCTGCGCTGTGGCAGCCATCGCAGCGGTATTAAAGTCAGCCTCTGCGGCTAAAAGGGGCGGTACCATGGCACTGCTCCTGGTCGCCAATGTTTCGGCAGCTGGGGCCCAGGTTGTGGCTTTTGTCTCCTGGCTGGTGCAGTTCTATCAGTACTTCATCCACAACGTACTCCTGACAGAGCACCAGCAGCAGCATTGGTACAGCACCGGGCTTGCCTATCTAGGATACAGCTTCTACTTGGTCGTGATCTCAACGATTGTGGTTCTGCTCAACATCATTGTCTTATTGTACGCCAAGCGGCGTGAGCTCCACGACCGCCGTCGCCTGGAGCCACCGAGTGAGGACAAGAATCAGACCGCCATAATGCTGTACTAGGACGGAAGCACCCTGAATGAACCTCAAGAAGAAGAACAAGTAATCTCAGCGGCTCAAACGATTGTGCCTTACTTAAGGATGCCTTTTGCTTGCCAACAACAAGGCCCATTTTGACATTATACTCCACCCCAGGACCTGAGGGAACATTCATCTAGATTAGCATAAAAACCTAAGTATTTGAAAGTCTGTCTCACGACTGAAGAGCATTTTAGCTTCAGGGTCAACCTGTGGAACAAAGCGCACTATACTGTTCGCACCTATCAATATTTATACAATCTTTATATTATACTCGAATGACCTTTATATATACACTTATACATATATATACTCTGATTTCTCTACCTTGTATGTACTGCCACCGGCAGCCAAGTATTTTTATGTGCATATTTTCGAATACAGAAACAGTCATTGTTAAGGAACACAAAAACGTGGGCGCTTTGTTTACTAATTGATCCATCAGATCGGGCTTTTTACGAGAGTCTCCCAGGGGAAGGGACAGCAGTAGCACACGCTACGTTCGCTCGCCGCGGGGCAACTTCCGCATGGTGATCCGTCGACTCCAGGAACGAGTCAATTAAAAAAGAAAGCAGCCTGTGTGGCAGCATCTTGATGAATTACCCAAGAATCTCTGCCCTTTTCTACTGGCCCAAAATGTCACAACATTTCTCCAAATGCAATTACAGTATTCCAGCTAAATGTCTCGAAGAATCGGGATCGAAAGACCGGATCAGGAACAGGACCACACGGCGTGCGCAAAATCAAAGTGTCATCGCATTGAATTTCGCAAAGAAATCAATTATCTTTTTTACCTCAAGGCATACATAGTCGTTGTTGTGAGCGCCTCTGACGGATGGATGTTTCCTTTTAGGGACAAAGGACAGTTTGTGTGGCTTTGTAGGGCACTTCCTCTGGAAGGCAGCCCCTGCCTGGCTCGACACTGGACTCGGCACCTTCCGCTGTCCGCTGCCGATCGAGCCAATTATGTCATCATTAGTTTTGATTAGTTTGCTCAGGGCTCACGTTGATGGGAAAACGGTCGGGCACTTCCGGCACCACCTACTGTTCGTCCTTTGGGCTTGCTGCCCCGCTGGGCGATGGCTATGCCGATCCTTGGGTGCTGTTTATGTTGGTGTGTTTGGTTTGATTTTACTGCAAATTGCGCAATAATGATGAACGTGTTTTTGATTGATCTCCCATTGCGGGCTAATGAAGAAATCAGATTGGGTTGCAGTCGCCGATCGTCCTCGTCGGTTGGGTTATCTCGGCAAACAGCTTAGGGCCATGTGTGTGGACTTGGGCAAACCAAACGACGTTTCCTCCACTTCCACTTCCACACACACACACCCACTTACCTTATCCTGTCCTCGCTGGAAAGCATTATGCAAGATGCGGCGTCAGGATTAGACCACAAATTGCGTATATATTTAGGCAGCGATAACGCTGGGATAAGACTCATTAGGTCCCGAGTCCGGGCGAGATTAGGCTGCGGACAATCGACTTATTAAGAGTGTTTATGCAGATAAACTCATCGTTTAGCGGGTGTCGGGACATACCCATTTTTCCGCCTAGGATTTGCCGGCAGACCCCTGGAAAACACGAGCGCAAACCGCTAAAGCCGGAGGATCGGAAGGATGAGCGCCGAAACTGGAAATCTTGTGCAACATACCGATGTCTGGACGTACTTACATCTAGAAAAAACAATTGCCTAAAAAGACAAAGGAAAATTTCCTATCTTAGGGGAATTATTAATGCTTTCACGGAATTAATGTCCTATATTTTAAGGAAATGTATTTGCTGGTGATTTTTCAGTTTTAATAAGAGCGATTATTTTCAGATTGATTTCCATTAATTTCAATTTGTTTTCCTAAAACGATCCATGGCGGATTACTATGTGATATTATGATATATTTTCTGAAGTTCTTGTCGAAAGATAAAATGGGAATCACCGTGGTCCCTACTTTTAAATACAATTTTCGTAAAAGTTTTGCTTTTATTTTTAGTATCTCTCATTATGTTATCCATGTTATGTCAAGAAATATAATGTAAATATTAGATACATTTATATCTTTAAAATTATATTTGAAAGATGGATAACACCTCCAATAAACTTTAAAAATCGGAAATTATCCTGGTCCCCAAATTTAATGAAAAGTTTCTTTTGTAAAGTTAAATTTAATTAGTTATTTGTAACTTGTGTCAGTAAAAATTGAAATAGTTATGTATATAGATATTCGCGGTTAGTTTTAAGCCATAAAATTACATTTAAAAAACATTTACCAAAATTATTCTGTAAAATCCGTATTAGAATCCGTCTAAAAGAATATTTTAATAATTTCTTTTCTAAGTGCAATTATGTGGAATGTGTCCTAATCGAACCCAAATACTTATCAATAGAAATTTGTAACGAAGCCACCCAAGTTGAGTGTTATTCTGGCTGCCTCGAACTACATGGAATTGGGCCACCTGACTCGGTTTGAATCCGCTTGTTTACACGAATTTGTCTTTTTTTGGGTTTTTTATGGAGCAATCCCGTTCCCGTTCTCGGTCAGAATCTATCGGGATTCATTGTGAAAGCATTTCCAGCAACCGCAGAACATATAGTCCGAAAGAAAGCCAACAAGAGGGCCAGACAGGCTGTCTCCTATTCTTGCGTGGCTGTTGCTCCTGCCGGCCAATAAATTTCCCAATTAAATGGATCCTCTGACACTTTGTGTGGAAGGACAGCTACTACCCCCCGCCAGCTCGCTCCCATTCATCCCCTGCGCGCTGTGCGCGAATAAGGGATGAGGGTTGTTCGGTGAGGGGTTGAAAAAGTCATCACAACAGGCACATAGACAGAGGCAGAGGCAAGGCACTGGAACTGTCTTGGCCCAGAACTGGCGCTGTGAAAGGTAGCTGTACCCGTTTTGCCACGGTGACTCCATTTTTTTATTTCTGCTCTCACTCGTTGCTCATTTCGTTCCCTTTTGGGTTTGGGTTTTGTTTTTTGGGTTTTTGCACTGCTCTTGGCAAGATTGTAACACTGCGAAATTATGGCCCGTATATTTCTCTATTAGTGGCACAAAAGACATTTCAATTTCTCACTCTGGAGTCCGCACACCCTGGGTGGGCCTCCGGAGGTGCTGCTGCCAAGAAAGTGGTCCTGGTCGAGTCCTGGCAATTATCTTGTTGCGAAATTCCTGGGGACCACGACGACGACGACCACCCGACGACTCTTGTTTGGCCTCTTTGTGGTCATGAATGGCTGATGGGCCAGTGCCTCCTACGTGGCAATTGTTCCACGGTGTCAGTGGGTTATTGATTGCGAAACTACTTTCTTGTTAGGAAGTAACTTCTTTCTATTACCAGATATTGTCTGCGGAACAATGCCCGTTTATATGGCCAAGTTTAATGCAGTTTTGATACTTGCTTCGGTTTTAATTATTACTTCTGGGAACTGATCGATGCCAGAGGATGTGAACGAAAATATTATTTGCCAATTCGATGGCATACTGGAACGAAGGATTCCAAAACGAGGATTTATATAGGTTGGCATTTATAGCTTTTATTATTCAATTTATAGGGTTGGCATTTAAATAATATAAATAATAATATACGAATTAATATTGATTTTAAAAATACTATTTTATTTAATCGTAGCTTGTAAGTTTTTAAGAATTGTATATTTTTAGTAAGTACCCAAGTTTTCCGTTTCTCGAGTTTAGTCCACAAAATATACAAGAGGCTTTGTTGAAAAATAACGTAAACTTTAATATATGGAGCAACATTCATATCATCCTTCCCCTCAGCATCTCAGCACCTATGTATGCTGGCTATTATTTGTCCTAATGCTTTGCTAGATATTCCAAGAACCATTTTATTATATTAAATTAAATTAAATTATTAACCTATTATATTAATACTTATATTTAAAGCAAATACTAAGAAAATTAGTACTTACGAATACAATTTTATCATTTAATACTTTTCAAAAATAAAGGTTAAAATATAAAATACAAAAAAGTCAATATAAAAGTTCTATAATTTTCCATTAACATTTCGTATTGGTAACGCTTACAAATATTTTATGAAATGACTTGCATAATTTCGTTTCAATTATTTTCAAAATTTAGTAATTCAAAGGAGTTTTAAAATCCCTTTTGAATTTTATGAAGTTTATCTTAGGACTATACATATTCAAAAGGTGCAATGTGAACCCCTATAACAAATATGATGCAGGACAGTGAGAATAGCTTTAGTCAGCTTTCTGAACTCTCAAATGTGAGAAACTTTCTACTTAAGAAATATTTTTTAACAAATTTATAATCCTTAATTTTAAATAATGGATATTATTTACTTAAAGCAGAGTACATGTGACTTTTCTCAACAGTAATAAATTGGGGTAAATTGTAAAGAAAAGTGTTTATTCTTTAGCTTATTGCACAACCGATACTTCACATATTCGGAGATGATGAAATATAGATGGCACACAAGCATTTATCATTCGGAATCTACTTTATACACTCTGTATTATCCCTGGCCTTTTGTCAATCAAACCGAAAAAAGGAAGAGTTTTTAATTAATTGCCAGCAATTACGCACGGATATATGTAGGTGCAATCTCTTTGAGAAATGTGTTTTGAACTGGGTTGCAGTCCGTGGGTCTCGAGTGCCTGACCAAGTGGCCTGAATTGGTTGCATGGCAGGGACACATTATAGATCATTGTGTCACCTGTGACGAAGTCGACGACGACGCACTGTCTGGCAGATAGGAATGATATTCCCAGGCCCGCAGGGGACGACCAGGCAGGTAGGCGACAGGTAAATGTGAGAACTGCACGCCCCTATCAAGCGGCCGTATTTGCCATTGTCCTGGAAATTGGTTGCAACTCGGGTACTCTCAAAACTCTCGGATACCGGGCAACTGCCCACCGCTTTGCTACGGTTCCCTTTCCCGAAATCGTCCTCAGAAATTGCATCTATTGTCCATCTATAGCTGTAGTCACATTGATAGTGACCAGGGATCGATGGATCGGGGATCGATCGCTTGTTCGCATAACAAATTCCAAAAATACTCGACTCCTGGCAGACTGTGTGTCTGGCATTGCAGAGGTGGGCCCACCTCCATTGTCCTTGTGAATGACGCAAGGCTGTCAGGTGAGTAATGGCAAGTCGACGTGGACAATTGGCCGGGTATTGCCTGGGTTCGGACTGTGGGAAACTGTTGCCAAAGGATATCAATCTGCTGCTGGCTGCTCCAGTTGGTTTTGATTTACGCATTTAGGGGAAAATATTCGTTTAAATGATTTGGATTTTGCAAGGGTTATAGTCTTATCCCGGCACTTTTATGAATGGAATTTTTGGCTAGTTTTCACCCAAAATGACTTGTGCATTTTAACCCTTTGAAATGCAATTTGCAGGCTTTGACTTTGGCTGCGACTTTACTTTGAAATTTGCCGGCATGACGAGCGATTTGGCAAATGATCTGGTTAGCGGGAAGTGACAGGACCGCTGAACATCATTAATATGCAAACAAAATGGCTATGGGTCATTATCAACTACCAGGTATTAACCATTATTTCCTATTAAGAACCTTCAAATGTTCCATTCATAATCCCAGATGGAGAAACCATTTCAAAGAAAGAAACTTGCTTAGTTTTTTTTTTTAGATTTTTTCGTGTATTTTTTGATGGTGTAAACATAAATCGTATAATGCAACTCTCAATATTTAACTACGACCGTTTATAAGCTAGGTATAAATCGTATATTGCTAGTAACCGCGCTCTGCATATAAAAATATTAAAATATATATCGGCTTAGTCCTAATATATAGAGTGTATGTATACATACACAGATGCGGTATCGCTTAATCTCTTAATCGCTTAGCATATGAGAAAGGATCACTTGAGGAGGAGGTATTTACACATGTGCGGGATCGGGATTCCTGAGTCACGTAGCTGGCAGTGTAAATATGCGTTAAAAAATAAATATCTCAATATTTGCATATATTGTCGAGGGTATCGCGGTATCTCAGTCCCTCCCAAATTCTGGTCGGGTGCGTGCGCCGGAGTGCGCCAGGTACGGCAGAGGTAGATCTTTCCAGGATTGGCTATCGAGTATTATTATTGGCCGGCATTCGTTGGGTGGTTTTTTGTCTTCGTCGAGGTTCGTGCGTGTTTAAAGCGTGCAAGCGCTTCACAGATCGCTGGGGAGCTGGCGGGGATTCCAAGTCCGATTCCGATTCGTTTCCCCTCGATGGCTTTAGTAGCCATACAGATACGGGTACATGGGCACAAAGATGGCCGGTCCCAGCTGGCGTTCCTGTGGCATGTGCGTCTTCATGTGCTTCTTAAGATGGTCGCGACGCCCGAATTTCTTGCCGCAGGCGCTGCAAGGATACGGCCTCAAGCCGGTGTGGATGCGCTTGTGGCGCGTCAGCTCCTCGTTGCGTGTGAAGGTCTTGCCGCAGGTGTCCACGTCGCATTTGAAAGGGCGTTCGCCTGGAGAAAGAAAGGATATGTGTAAGTGCAACTGGTCACTGGATCTGAAGGATTTCTGTAACTTACCGGTATGAATACGGATGTGTCCCTTGAGCTGGCCGTTGTTGGAGAAGGCCACGTCGCAGTGTGGGCACTTGAACTTCTTGGGGCGCTGCTTGCGAGCATTGAGTGCCTTCAGCTGGGCATCTTCGGCCATGACGCGGGCATACTCCTGCTCCATGAGACCCAAGGTAAACGGATCCATGCCAAAGCCGGCAGCGGCGGCAGCGCTGGGAGTGTTAACAGCAGCAGCGGCTGCAGCGGCGGCGGCGGCATAATAAAGATCGCTGGCCGCCGGCATGAAGGGAGAGGTGGACGGAGCCTGATGTTGAAGCTGCTGAGGAGGCTGGGACACGGGGCAGGCGGCGGAGATGGCGGAGGCGGCGGTGGAGGATGAGGCAGATTGGGGAAAGATGGGCTGCGGCGCAGCATCCAGCAAGGGAGTGGAGGTGCGGGTGTAGCTGCTGTGGTTCAGTCCATCCTCGTAGCTGCTGCTACGGCTACGAGTGTCGCAGCTAAGGCTGCTGCTGCTCGACGAGGACGAGGAGGAGGTGTCACTGTCGTGGCCGAAGCTGCTGCTGGGCAGCTCCGTCTTGATGGTGATCTCGGGCTCCTGCTTCACCATCCTGGGCGCCGGAGCGGGTGTCTGCCGCTGCGTATCCCAGGGACGGAACAGGCGCGAGTAGGTTTGCGGGGGATGCAGGTTAATCGTGGACATGGCGATGATTTTGAGGACTCTCTCTTTCACTTGGAACACTTGGAATCACTTGCGAATTGCGTACTTTTTGGGATTTTCGTTAGCGGAGCTGTGCGTGCGATGCGAGATCTCGACTCGAACTGAGCTCTCCTGCCCCGGCGGCTCTCAATTTAAGGGGATTCTCTTGAGGATTGAGCGGGCCTACCTAACGGCCTACCTACACACACACACACAACGAGTGCTAGCTCGTCCTGCGCTCACGCACACCATACACATACACACTCGCAGGCACACGAGGGTCGCTTCATTCATCGATTTGTTGTCTGTCTCTGCCGCTGTGCGAGCGAGATGGAGTTGCCACGGGGTTGGTTTTCCTTCGTCCAACAATGGCGGCCTCGCTCACGCACACACGCACACGGAAGTACATAAGGGTGTTCCAGTGTATATGCGGAGTCCTGCGTAGTTTTCACTGCCAGCGAAATCGAAGTCCTAGCTTCCTTGTAACTTTCGCTTTCAGACACCGAGAAAAAAAGCTTGGTTAACTTTTAAATTAAGGTCTGTGGCCTACATCCTAAAGGTCCTGCAAGGTTAAAAGTTTGGTTTAAATTCATTACAAGTTGATGGTAATTATAAGATATATCTGGAAATCAAGGAAGGTTACAATGCGATTTATTCTTATAAAAATGCCAAAGGTTTTAGGATTTGGATAAGATTTGAGCAGATTTTGAAACTTAATTTATATAGATACAATAGAAACATTTCCGTATAAATTTAAGTATTATCTATGGGAAAAAAATTACATTCAAGTCTTACTTTGTTTATAAAAAAGTTAATATTTTGAATTTATTCAAGCAATTTCACCAAAATCTTTCACTAAATATCCTGTTATTTCAGGAAACTGTCTTTTTGCGAGTGTTTACGAGTTTCACCACCATTATGTACAATTCCTTATTATATCTATTCGAGATGGCGATCCCTGCGGGGTGGCTGTGGCTGCCGAATTGGGCGCAACTTTAAGTGAAGCATTCACGATTATGAATTTTACGCTTACCCACCGACAAACCCTCAGCGCCTCCCGGGTTGTTGGCAGTGGGCTTGGCTCTTTTGGCTCCGGCCTGCTTTTTCATTCCCCCAACCAGCTTCAGTTCGTCCTCCGGCAGATACAGATACCCGGGGCTAAATTCGTAACTCGGTTATCGGTGGGTTGGTTATCCCGGTCCTGCTACGGTGGCAATTTATTATTGAATTAAGTGCTTCTGTCGAGGGTGGTTGCCTCCTGGTTGCCTCCTGCCCCCCATCCTCATTCGAGTATGCAAAGTGTGGGCCAGGGATACACAAGGATACACAAGAAAGCAGCAAAAGTTGTAGCAATTGCCTGGGGGCTTGACACTCGAGGGCTGGCGCAAAAGGTTTGAGCGTGTAGAACGGTCGCGGTACAGTTGGCCTTAGTTTTATCTTCTTTTTTTGGGGGGCCTGCGATTCTGCTCCCGGCCAAGTTTACTGCCTTTGGTGGGCGTTTGCCCTGACGCGATTCGGGCTCCAGATTAATGGCGCAAGATACAACGCACAATGGAGGAATAAAGGGAATGGCCACACGATTGTGCGTGGTTGTGTTCTATTTACATTTTTGAAATGCAGGAAGTCTTAGTTGGAAGTGTTGGGGTTTTTATGAAAACTTTATGATTTTTTTTATGTTTACAAGAAATTATGTATAGGTATATTATGTATATCTACTAGTATATAGAGTTCTTGGCTCCAAAGTTGTGATTCCTTACTAAAATATGTAATTTAACTGAACCAGCAATATCTTCAGCCTTCTGCTTAAGACGATTTAGATTGAGTAACTAATGCAATAATTATAAGGTCGCTTATCGCATTAATTTTAATACAAATATTTATTAATTTAATATCCTAGCTTGGCATGTTTACATTTATAATTGTAACACTAGTCACATCAGGACAATTACATATAATACAACACGTTGTGGAATCTTTTATCTTTATCATTGGTTAATTAAAACCAAGTTGTTGGATGAAATAAATTAAAATAGTCATCGTCTTCCAATATTGTTTATAAAAATCCACCCAGGCTTAAGAATATAATAATAATATGCCATTTATAGTGTAAAAAACTAAATTATTATAAATGAGAACATACAAATTGTTTTATTGTTTAAGAATTTTTGGTAAGAATCTATATCAAGATAAATAAATGTTAAATAAGTAAACTTCTACTGTTTGTCATTGTTTATAGACTTACAGCATATGTATTTTTAGTATAGTTTGACTATTCCCTTAAAATGTCTGATTTACTTATTTTGACAACTGAGTAAAGTTAGAAAAATTCCATAAAGCAATATGGAAAATATATCAAATGAATTTAAGGAGTATTTAAATCTAGTTATTCTTTAAATATCAAGAACTCAGTACTAAAAGGCTCAGGGATCCGAAATTTCCTGATAAAAATATCTAAAAGAATGTACGTTTATTTAGAATAAGACAGCGATTTAATTTAAGTAAAAGTATTTAAGTGTCCGCCTTCATTCCCGTCTTACTTTCACTTTATCACACTTCCTTTAAGATGGCCGGCAACCACTAAGCCTTCTGTCCTGTCATTTGAAACAAAAGGGAAATCAGTTGGATCAAGTCCACTGGCATTGTTCTGGCAACGCTAATGAATGCAACGCTTGGGTCAGGGTTACGTTGCCCCTGGCAGGTCGCTGCATTAGGTAGATGCTCTGGAGTAGGTGGTTTTAGTACCTGCCATAAAACGCGGCCCGCGGCGCAGATTCATTCACGACTCGGCACAGTCCGAGGGATTCATTCATAAATATAGGGATTGCCGAGAAGTGCCAGCGATCTGGGTGGATCGATGGGTGGACGGATGAACGGATGCAGGGCTTGGCTAGGTAGCTGGCTAGATGGCCGTCGCCACAGCCGCCGCCGGCCGGTTGGGCCGAGGTGAGGACGGGCCATAAAAATCCACGAGCTTATTTGCGTAGGCTGGGACTTAGGCTTGCAGCCGCCTGGGACTTTCCCTCGATGCGATTCTTTAAGTAATGAGCGCTGGCCGGGATTTCCGCGCAATGGTCGCGGCTCGTAAACGGCAACCTACAACCACCTACCTAGACAATGCCGCACTCATAAATGGCAAGAAAGGAAGTTATAAAATAATTAGATATAGCAAAGCGGCGATTTCATTCATGGAATGTCGGCAGCGGCGCCGGAGCTGCATTGCCCAATACCTGGACAATACCTGAGCCATGTGTAATTAGAGGAAACGCACATCGTCAGATAAGGAAGGGCGTCATATTCATATTTAGATTAATTAGGGAATTTTACTCTCGAGTGGAACCACAACATCTTACATTACACATGGGGAAAGTACGTGGCCTGTTGGGATAGGATGGACAAGGATCCGAGACGGCGACGTGATCAGGAAAAACACATTCATCCATCCATCCTTCCATCCATCGATCCTAACCAAACTTCATCTCATCGCCATGTTTATCGTGCTCCTGGTCGCAGCCACAGATAAGCCAGCAGTTCCAGGGACAAGCGCCAAGATTATGCCGATCCGCGATCAGATCAGGGCTAGCACATCCGGCTCTTCGGGGATAAGCACTCTCCGTCTCGATCCCCGCTTATGATAGTGGATCACTCCACACGATGGACTAGGTGCGATTTTTATAGATCTTCCGTGATCAGGCATTGCTCAGACTTTCAAGATTACTAGCCCATTAGTTAAGGACCTTCAGACTAGAATATAACAGAAATCAAGATCAAAGGTATTGAAATATCTATAATCCTTAATTCGAATATTGAAGAATACATTTTCCTGAATAAATATTTGTTTAATAAACCTTTGTTTTCAATTTAAACTTATAAAAACATACGATTTTAAATGCATTTATTTTTATATAAGATCTAGTAAGAATCAATATAATTACTTAAAACTTCTCCCAGAAGGTCTGCTCTAAAATCGCAATTACTTACGAAAGCCCCCAAGCTGAAATCGGGCAGAAAAAAGCATGAAAAGGCGCTCGCCTGGGCGTTCTAAGGGCCGCTCTCGCATCTGGATAAACTGTCCTTGTTATGGGTGTGAATGGCGGCTGGAAATGAAACCAAAGTCACATCATGGGCCACATCGCTACGCCATCGAGGGGCGGAGACGACACTCGAATGCGAAGCATAAATCAAATTAGTTTTTCAGGCGAATGCACTCGACTAATTCCTGCGGCGAACGCGCCAAGATTGGAACGCGAATTCGGCTGTGGACGTGGTTGCTCATTTTTGTCAGGAAGCAATGGCAGCCGGTTCACTGAACAAAATTACATTAATATATTTAAAAAATATTTTCAAATTTAATCTTAACCATAGATTGTTAGGTTCAAAAGGAACCTAAAATTTTGATTTACTTTCCCATTTTTTCCCAATTTTTGCTTGTCAATTTATTTGATTTTTCAAAGATAGTCTATATTTTTATATTTTCCTATATATATTTGACTCTTTATTTCAGTGCACGGTAATGGGAATATCGATGAACGTTTATCCCGTGACACAATACCGCAAAGAGTACAGAACGCGAGCGGTGACCGCGCGCAGGCGACGCGACGTCCATTAAAAGGCTGGCCACAAAAGCAACCCCGCTTGGGATACTGTATCCATTGTCCTGGTCCCCTTTTTCCAGGATTCCTTTCCTTTCCCCTTCCCTTAGCACTCGAGACATGATCAATGCTCTTTATTCCCCGATTTTCCCCCACCAAAAACGCGATTTTGGGTTTCTTTGGCGCACGCGGCTAGTCCAGCTTCGCTCCTCCTTCTCGGAGGAGCATGCCAAGGCAGCTGAGGCTGCCTCTCTCGCTCTCGCGCATCCACATCCACATCCATGTCATCCATGTGCCATATGCTGCTTGAGAGCTGCAGCAGCTGCAGGGGCGTCGTCGAGCAATGGCGTCGTCCTCGGATCGCCCCGCCTTCCTTCCGCGCGGTGTGGAACACAACCACCGTTTGCCAGAGTCAAAACATTTGAGAAAATCTTTGAATATTTTCAATTTCACTGCCCCGGGGGCAGTCACTGAAAAAGCACTTAACCTCAAAGCCAATAATCCGCTTGTAATGCAGATAGTTTCAGCGTTGACAACTACTGACCATTCATCGCGACAACGTCCAGAAGCGGGCTTTGTACCGAAGGTCCTGCGGCGTTGTTCCATTCAAATATCCATGCGGGCTTTGCATTCTGCATGTGTGTTTGCATTTGTGTCCAAAGTGTTGACCTCCCGGTTAATCGTTCTATTATTAACAGATATTCGCCCTCGAACAATGTCACAGTGGTGCCTGTCCAGATCCATTGGCTACCAAAACCTTCCGACGGTCCTGATATTTTTATTTACCTGTCCTGTCCGGCATAAATCGGATTATCGGCTTACAACACCTTTGAGGGCGCTGGAATTGGAGCGAGCTAGTTATGGCATTCGAAAAATCATTTCAAATTGATGAAATGGAAAATATACATAAGGTCAAAACATAAAATTTAAATTTGTGGAACTTAACAATTCTTTATCGTTATCAACTTGACTTTCTTACTCTTAATTTCCAATTCTTTCTAACATTTCTGTAGTAAATTCTTTCTCGTTATGAACTAGATTTTCTTAATGTTTATTTTTAACTGTTTCTAATATTTCTGTTGTAAATTTCCTCCACAAAGCGGTACGGAATGCTGTACCGTGTTCAACTTCAACTTCTTCAACTAAGGAACCCTTTTCAAATCACATTAAATGATTACAAGATCAAGAACATTAATGTCAATGATAATATCAATGGTAAATGCGACTGTAATCCTATTAATCATTCAGAAAAAGACTCTCTTTGAATATACATATAATTTATTTCCCTGTTATAAATTTCAAAATAGTTTTTTACTTAGAATCAAAAGGAACTTCAAGGAAGTCTTATGGCAAAGGAAGTACATAGAAATCGTAGAGTATTCAACCTTATTCAATTGACCGTATGACACGCTTTGCAGCTTATGGCAGATTTCGAAGAGGAAATCGTCTTAGGATTCGCATTCAACGATTTGTGCAAGCGAATGCTGGGGAATGAGTGCAAATCGGCAACAATTGTCTTGCAAAATACCATAGGACATCCATGAGCGGCTCGAGCCTTGATCCGCCTAGGAAACTGGGACACGGGACAAGGGAGGACGACTCCCGGCGAGCGTCATAAGTGGTTTGGCTCGCCCACAACAGCGGCAAAGTCAAATGCAAATTGAAACGTGCGAAGGCCAGGAGAATACAGAATGGCCAGACAATGCTACCGTTGCCCATTCAGATAGGACATCCATCCAGTACGGCCCGATGTTGTCTGCAAAGCCTTTTCACACTTGGTTATCCTTGGTGACCTCTCAGTGGATGGATGCAAAGGATCTGTAAAAGAAACAGTAGGATGCTGGCCATTGAAATGGGCCTGGCCGACGCAAATCTGTCGCCCGAGGTGCAATTATGATTGAAAGGTCTCAATAATAACCGATAAATTCATGTTTACCTAACGCACCCGGTTTCTGGTCAGCTGTCAAGTGCTGGGATTGCGTCTATCTCCCTCTGCTTTGCCCGTTCCCAGTGATGAATGAATGGCAAATCCTTGAATGGCCTTGGATGAGTGATGAACGCAACCGAGTCAGACTGAAGTGAATTGGAGTGAAGTGTCCTTTATCTACGGACAGAGAACGTAGGTGTACCACTACTGATGATGATGATCAACCTTCGATCAACCTGGCAAACGCCAAGTCCCGGCCCACGTCCTCTGAGGGCCTTGCAATTGTTGGGATTGCAAAATATTATACTCGATTTGATCGATTGGCCATCGGACGTACCACAAAAAAGAGAAATAATCAAAAAATGTGCCAAAAATGTCATTTTGTCACAAAAAAGATGATATTTTATATCTGTGAGTGGTTTGGCGGATTGATTGATAACTGCACTCGCAATGAAAAGTGGCTACACATTCAATGCACAAACAGATGATACGGTTTTTGTTTAATTATATTTTTTGTTGGGCTTTAACATACTTTTAAAACTATACTTCTTACAAAAACTAATCCGAAGAACAAAACATAGGAATAATAATTGAAGTCCTAATTTATTTACTGGAAAGATTTTTAAATAAGAAGTAACTTTTGTACATAACAAGCCTTAAGAATAAGGATAAGATTAGCATGTTTATTACAATTATTCAGAAAATCTTTATCTCAGGTTTTAAATAGTATTGTATATGATTTTCAAAATATTTAAAAATAATTTCCAACTTTTCCATTTTACTTTTAATTGCTTAAATGTTTTTTCTAGGTTAAAATTATACAATTTGGTCAAATAATAATTTTCTACTACTATTTTTTGATTTTTTGAAAAAAGTCTTAAGTCTTAATTATTTTTTTGTCATTAGATAAATTTTATGGTTTTTAATAAAGGCACTAAATAAAACTCTTTGCTTTTCTCTATAAGATCTGTATGATCAGTCTGAAAAAAACTATGTAAATGTATGCTAATTTTAAACATGTTTTCTGGTGTAACCCAAATCGATTTCCAATCAGATCATTCCCGCGCCCTTTTGTAACCCCCAGAGCTATGCCAAAGTATGTGTCTGTGCGGAAAACCGCAAAAACTAGTATAAATTGACATCATAAATTTAAATTACTTCCACCCTTCTTCACCTATGCGCTCCAAGCCTGAGCCCGAGCCCAAGTCCATAGACCATGGCCCAATCCCAAACCCAAATCCAGCCCTGTGGGTTTGCTGGGCTCTGGCTGTTAGGGGGTTGGACGCGGGGTTGGTTGGTAAACTCAAATGCCGGGATGATGGTCGAACCCGCGGTGGAAACGCTATAGAGGCGGGGAGCGAAGGATAAGCGAAAGAGCAAAAGGGGCGAGGACGCAGCCATCAACACGATTATTTCGCATAAAATAAATTGATTCCAGCTAAGAGTCAAGCATGTCCTTTGATGCCACGAAATAGAAATAGACAAAACGCAAACAGCGCTTGAAAAATGTCGAAATTTGTCCACAATAAGTTCTTTATTGAGTCGCCATACACAATGGCTTGCCTCATCCCCTTTCCCTTTCCCTTACCCGATCCTGTTCTCATCTCCGCTATAAACCACGGCCCAGCCACTCGATGAACCAAAAACCAACAGAACAATGGGACAATAGAACTCGGGATGGTAAAACTGTGGCACGTCTTCGCCTTGGACTGCACATCTCGTCTTGAGGGGCTGTCCCGACACCTTTGGCTGACACCTTCCCTCGTCCTCGTCCTTGTCCCATTCCCTGAATAGAAAGTGAAATATGAATAATGACAAGCGAGCCAATTTCGGGCAGTTGCGTCAAAAGGAGAGTCAACTCGGCTGCCGCTCCTCCATTGTGACCTTTTCGGGACCTTTGTGTGCGAGTTCGTTCGGCATCTACGGCAATGTGGCATCTCCTCCTGCGTCCTGCGGTCGCCAATGTGGCTAGCGGCTCCTGGCCCTATTAGCTCCTGCGGCAGACACTGGGCCGCCGCTCAAATTGAGCGTGCGCAATCGATTAGCCGACGCATCTTCGTCACCGCATTCGCATTTAGTTTATAAACTAATTCGAAGCTGGCTCGACCCGTGAAGTCATTGAGAGTCACTTCATTCATGGTGAGGACCATAAAGGATAAAGTGGAGTTGGCCGTACGTTATGGTATTTATTACAGCTAAACGCCCAGGATTAGCTAATTGATTAGATATGAAGGACAGAGGTGGTTAGCTTGATTTTATGGTTATACTTAAAGAAATATTTGTAGCATATCTTTGAATAATTTTTATAAGAAATTTTAAAGAACAATTTAATTGAGAAATTATAAAATTGTTTTCATTTTATTGAAATTTTGCTTAAATTAAATATGTGGCTTTATTTGTAATTACTTACTAAACCGCTTTAAGCTTCATAAAGTTAAACTAAAGAAGATCCCCTTTAATCTGAGGAGCTATAGTTCAAAGAAGCATTGTGAGTAAAGATTCAATTATGATCCTTTTCCCTACAAAATATGGAAAAAAAGGAATATCATTGTTAAAATCCGTCGTGATAAATATAATGATATTTCTCATTATACCTTATGATGCTTTGCCACTGCCTCAGCTCCTGGAATCCGTGAATCAAAGTCATACTTCTGCGTTATCCTGTCAACAGCAGCCGCAGCTCTTCCAGGAAAAGGCCACAGTTCCCCGAGTTTCGCAGACATGCTGTCGTCCTTGATGCCGAAAGTGTCCTCTCTGATATGCCGACTAATAATTGAGCCATTTAACCTGTTACAATTGGCAGAGGAATCAAGACGACAGGCCGTCATATTTCTTGGCTCAACTCAGCTCAGCTCTCACGAGAGCGCTCCCATTAATTAGCCGAATTGTCCATTTGTAAGGTGTCAACAGGTAAATTCGTCATTGTGAAGTGAGAGACGACGACGACGACGATCCAAGTGGAATGGGACTGAGAGTCCTTCACGAGGTGTCTTTGTTTTTGCAAGGGGCTGGCAGGACCGGCGGCTAGATCTGAGGATGCGGCATGTAGCAATGTCACGTTGCACATCACAGAGGCCGATATGGTGTCGCCCCGCCACAATCAAAAGGATAATGTGGCAAAATCCAGACAATCGTTTCGTCCTCGGCGGCACTTCAAATGCGACGTTTGTTTGCTGTTTGACCAAACCAATCAATGCACTTGACTCTAGCCGGGGCCGAGGGAGGGCGCAAATAAATAATAATCAAACAAATATCGATGCCTGGCAATTTTTCAAGACATTTCTAAGGATCCCTAAATAGCTTACAATTGAATTTCGAATCGGAATTTCTCTTTTCTGGATCAGCTTCATCAGGTGAATTGTTTTAGAAGTATCATGAGATTTATTTATTTATAAAAGACAGATAATGACTTGAAAACTATAAAGAAAACTTAAAAAATTACCTTAAAATTCTATACAAAAATTAAAAAAGAGGGAAATGCCTTCATTCGTAAATAACTCACCAGCCAGGTGACACTCAAAGCTCATTCGGTTAGCCAAGTTAACCCACGAAATGCGTAAACTTAACCCAGTTTCTGGCCTTGCTACGAAAAGCCAACAACAGATGGCGCTGAAAGGGCAGAAGGCGCCAATGCCACCCACTGTTGTTCGCTCTCGCTCGCACTCACATCAGCAGCAGCAACAGAAGGCAGCACTTGGCAGGCGTCGCACTTTCACATTTCCGGCCAAAGCGCTCGGCTGTGGTGGATTTCCGTCCATGGACGCACGAGGTGCCATCGGGGGCTCCATCCGATCCGTGTTCCATGCGAAGTTTTGTGTGTGGCAGACGCGACGACGCTGCATCAGTCCGCGCTCAGCCCTCGTCGTCGGTGGAGAACCACAGTTCAGCTCGGTCTCGGTCCGCGCACATAACTCGCCCACACAAGAGACACCAGAGATAAGAGTCCACAATCCACATGAGGAAAAGCAGTGGCAGGCCTTAAATAAATGATCCGCTAAAGAGTTAACCGAGTGACACCGCGAACTGGAGAACTAGTGCAGTGTCTGGTGGCCTGAAAGTGACGTGAAAACTCTCTGCTCTCCTTCGATTTTCTCACATGTGCGTGCCCAATGCAACCGTTTTCTTCTGTATCTGTTTTCCGCAAGAACCCAGCCACCGACAGTGATTAACGCAACCCGGGGGCCCCCGAGTCCGGCCAGCTTCCAGAGGCGTAATTAGTGAGGATTGCCAAGTGAAAGGATAACAGCAACAGCAGCAGCAGCAGCAGCAGTAGCAGTCACAACAGAAGCAGGAGTGCAGCACCACCAAGTGAAAATGGTAAAAAGTGATTATGAAATGGATGAGAATGAAAATCCAGGTGCAGGTGCAAGTGAAGGTGCTGTCCTAATCAGATGAGGGACTCATCCCTTTGAGGCTGTCAAGCTGGCTAAGTCGCAAGTCAATTGCCAGCACTAGTCCCGTTCTGTGTCGCTTTTCCAAGCCCCATTGTTTTGCGCCGCCGAGAAAGAAAAACACGAGCGCGGCGGCGTATGATGTAAGCCGAGCCCAACCACCCAGGCAAAGTCCTCTCCTTCCTTCCTCATCTATTTAGTTAGCGCAGCCATTTATTTTTATAAGATGCAGCCTCATTGACGCCGTCATCGTGGCTTGCCACCACCAGACCCTTGCCATCCTGCGCCCTTCGTTTTTCGTCTTTCGCCTTTCGTCCTTCGTCCTGGCCCCTGCCGCTCCAACAACTTAACAGCATCATCAGCAACAACAACTGTAACTAACAGCAAAAGTCAAGCGAAAAACACTACACCACCAACCTTACCCAACAGCGCGTAAGAGATGCACTGAGAGAAAAAAGAAACGAAGCTTATATTGCCTTTAATTGGGAGAAATTAACTAAATGGGTTCTTTGCTAAAAGAATAAAAAGTTTGTTCTAAATATATTTAATCTTGAGAAAAAGAAACCAGTTTCTATGCTTACATCAAGAAAACATTCCTATTTTAATCCTTGCTTCATGTTTCAAACTTTTATACACTTCCTAAAAGGAACTTGAAGTTCATTTTCAGCCTTCAAATATAGCAAAGAGAGCTAAAAATTAATTTTTAACTTTACACCCCTAATAACCCCAGTTTAAAGGATATACTTACTTAAAGAAAATGTTGAGACCAATTTTCTTTGAGTGTGAAAGCTGTGTGGGGAAAATGGTCGGTGGTATGGCTTGGGGGGGAAGGCGTAACTGTAAATCGATATTGTGCGGCATGACCGAGTGGCCCACAAGGCGGGCAGGCGCTCGTCTTTGGGAAAAGGAGAAAGAGAGAGAGAGCTGTAGCGCCACCCGCTGTGTGGTGGCTTTGTTAGTCACTCAGTCAGCCAGACGCCGACTTGGCCGCCACCACTTGCCACCCGCCACCCGCCAAACGATGCTGTCCTCGTGTCCCAGCGCCGTTTTGTATTTTGTGGTGAAAAACCCCCACTTGCTCTCGCTCACTCTCACTCTCTCTCTCCGCCTCTCGATTGATTCAAATTTGCGCTGTTATCACACCAGCCCCAGCACCAGCAACAACAATAATGGCAACAAAAATTGGCAATAACAAAGAAATGTGGCTCGAATTTATTCTAAAGACATTCTGTTGCTTGTGCGGCACGAATGAGACGAAGGAGCCGCCGCCCCACGCTATCCATGATGTCATATGGTAAATGTTTGCAAATAGCAGAGGCACAGATTCGGCAGAGTGTTGTTCCAGTTCTCGTTCCTGCCAGTACAAACCGACTTCCTTGACCTTCGGATTTTAGCTCAGTATTGTTTACGTATCGCTTATCACTCGGGGGTTTGTTGCTCCTACATAGGTGCTCGTAGCCCTCTAATTGCATACTTCTATAGATCTTCCATGACTAGCGAATTATTTATGTCACAAATCTGGTTTGTTTTTATATTTAAAGAGATTAAAACCAGGTGGAAGCGACTTAAAATCCATGACAATTCGTATATAAGCCACAAGGTTTTATACAATTTATTTTAAAAACTTAAATATCGCAATGATACTGATACTGATAATACTCCTTATACTCTTAGAAATTCACGTCCTCTTATCCTTAAAGCTATTGCTAAGAGTTTCAAATCGATCTGCTAAAACGGGTTAAGAAGAAGAGTTATATTACTGGAAAAAGAATTGAGTTGACAATGATTATTCTACAGAGAAGCAGACAAAAAATAAACGAAAGAATCTTATTAAATGTCATATTATTCCATTAGTTTTACTCAAATCGGAATTCTGCTTTTAATATTAATGTAACAAATTCAGAACTAATTTTAATATCAATGTAGCTTTATGTTTCTCTCAGTGATAAAAAGTTAGCAGACTTTTGGCATTCTTGATTTCCTTGAGTGCACCTGGCGTGCACGAAGTAGCCGGATTGAATATCCATCATCCAATATCAATCGAATATATTGGGGTTGAAAGATTGGCAAATTGTTGGAAGCGAAGCATGGATTATTGAGATACTGAAAATCTAACTTTAATAAATCGATAGCCAAAAAGTAAAGAGCACTTTTATCAAAAGCAACTTTAATATATTAAAGGAATAAAGGAATATATTCTTTAAATTAAATGATTTATTCCTGCTCCCATTTGCTTCAAGTGAATATATATAGGTTTTCCCTTTTAAGCTGCCACTGAACACCCAAGTAAATAGTTGACTTTGTTTTTCTGGCTGGCTTTTACTGCACTTTGGTTGTAGCTCAAGCCTGGTATTGGGTTTCCACTGCCAAGCAGACAAAGCCGGCCACCACAAAGCCAACCCACCCAATCCCATATAATAAGCTTGCATTTCTTAGCCGAGGCGGTTATTTCCCTCAGGCCCATTCGCCTAAGCTTGTGCACAGAGAGAAATGAATTAAACAGAAACATTCTCAAGTTAATAAAATTTATTTTCCCAGATTGTACGACGCAGATCCCGCCGCGCCCGCATGTGGAACATGGGGCTGCTCTTCCTGATCTACTACTGCGTCAGCATCTATTCCGCCAAGGGCGATACTAAGGAGGCCCCACTGCCCCTGGATGTGGGCAGTCTGGCCGAGGATGCCGGTGATGCGGAAGCCAACGGAGAAGTTCCCCCAGAGCAACCTGCCGAAGGCAACACAGAGGGCAGCACTGTGCTGGAAACTACGCCATGGCCAGAGGTGATTAGTAACCTTCAAGCCTTAACTATAATCTCCTAATTCTATTCTTCTTATTATACAATTACAGGCCACCACGAAGGCCACTCCCATTCATGGAGCGGTCCCCACTTGGAGACCCAAACGAGACAACTGCACGCCGCCAGCCATCGAGCAGTTCCCGCAGCCGCTGATGAACAAGTGGGCTCGGCGGCATGGCGGTCTCATCCTGCACATCTTGGTGGCCGTCTTCACCTTCTTCGGCCTGGCCATCGTGTGCGACGAGTACTTTGTGGCCAGTCTGGATCGGCTTTGCGAGGGTGAGCTTTAGTCAGAGATTCTTTAATTGAAAACGTTTAATAATCATTATTCCATTTGCAGAGCTCAAGCTGTCGCCAGATGTGGCAGGAGCCACGTTCATGGCTGCCGGAAGCTCGGCTCCGGAGCTAGCCACCGTGGTGATTGGCGTGTTCTTCGCCAAGGACGACATTGGCATTAGTGGAGTCATTGGCTCAGCCGTATTCAACATTATGTTTGTGATCTCCGTCTGTGCTTTATGCTCGGGCACCGTCTGTCAACTGAACTGGTGGCCCCTGGTGCGAGACTGCTTCTTCTACTGCGTCTCCATTCTGGTAATGCTGATAATCATCTTCAACGATGTCATATCCTGTGTAAGTTGCTGGATTCTAGTCGAACTACCACCGATCTTCATTAGATTCCTTTTGTTCTCCTTTTAGTTTGAATCTGTGGTAATGCTACTGTGCTACGTGGGATATTGTGTGGCCCTTCACTTCAACACGGAGCTGGAGCGGTGGGCTTTGGGGCTGAACCTGCCCTTCAAGCTGCCCAGCAAGGAGGAACAGTCGGCTTTGGTGACCTACAAGAATGTGCCGGAGAGCTCCTACACTCAAGGCGGCGCTGGCCAGGGACAGCAGCAGACAAGCCTGTCCAAGGATCCCAACGAAGGCCGAGCTGCAGAGCCTCAGAACGAGTACCAAAACTACAGCGATCCCAATGCCAGCTGGGACCCGAACTCCGCCTGGGGAGAGGAGAGCCAGCCGAAGCCAGTGGTCAGTGCTAGATTCAACCCGCCGCCGGTCGACGACTGGGGCACCAGCCAGTTCGGACAGGATCAGGGGCAGGAGAACATGGCCTATAATGCCGACCAGCCCGAGTCAGTGGTAACCGGAGAGGCGGCGGCTGCGGCAGCCAAGAGCGGAGGAGCCCAGGTGGTGGCACAAGCGGCGCCCGGTGGCGTGGACTACTACAAATCGACAGATAAGCAGCGAGAGCCACGCCCCGATCCCCTGATCCGACCCACGGAGGGCGGTCTGCCAGCACTGGTCTCCTGGTACGTGGTCTATCCGATCCACTTCCTCTGCAAGAAGACGATGCCCGATTGCCGGCAGGAGCAGTACCGCAACTGGTACCCCTTCACCTTTCTGATTTCAATGGTGTGGATCTCGTTTTACTCGTACTTCATGGTCTGGATGATCACCGTGATTGGGTCCACGCTGGCCATTCCGGACACCGTGATGGGTCTGACGTTTGTGGCCGCCGGCGTGTCCGTCCCGGATGCCCTAAGCTCAATAGCCGTTATCAAAGAGGGCTTCGGCGACATGGCCGTGTCGAACGCGATTGGCTCGAATGTCTTTGATATACTAGTGTGCTTAGGTCTTCCCTGGTTCATACAAACGGCCATCATAAAGCCCGGCTCCCACGTCAACGTTATATCCAAGGGTATGTACTAACATATCCCCCCCATTTAGATCCCGTAGCTGCCTGTGTGTCCACCTAACTCGTAGTACTGCTCGTCGTGTGTCCAAAGTGTGTGGTATGCCTGGCATGAGTGTCCTAGCCGTTATCCTAGCTGAAGTCCAGAATCCGCGTCAAGTCTAATCTCTGAGCCCTCTCTTTCTCTTCCTATCTCTCTCTCTCTCTCTCTCTCTCTCTGTGTCTTTCTTTTCGGGGATTTCCCTTGCAGGACTGGCCTACTCCACGCTGTCACTCTTCTCCACCGTGGTCTTCTTGATCCTGTCGACGCATTTGAATGGATGGAAATTGGACAAGCGACTGGGCATCATCCTGATGGTTTGGTACCTGTTCTTCATCACGCTGGCGTCGCTCTACGAATTGAACGTCTTTGGCTACATGAACCCACCCGAGTGTGCCAGTGAGTGTCCACCAACCAAAGATCTACAATCGAGCTATGCTAACCAGCTATTTGTTTCCTTTCAGGCGATTACTAAGCACCTTGATGATGACCGAAACGCACTTATGTTTTCACTACCAGCACCAAGTACCATATATACATAGTTCAGGGATGCCCGAGCCGGGCACCTTACGGCTCCTTCACAGCAACAGACAAGAGTATAGGGTATAGGGCATCCCTGTTATACATAGATAAATAACATATAGAGTCGTTCATAGCCGCAGCAAAAAGATAAACCGAAATCACTGCAACAACTCGATCGGAGGAGGGAGGAGGAGGAGTTTGAGTACCATTTACCTAAAGTTAATTAGAGGACAAATTGAATACTCAAAGCGCGTTTTACATGAATTTTTACATTGCACCAAGAGACATAAATAGGAGACGATAAACCAAAAAGATAAATTATATAAATGTACATGTATATTATATATTTATTAATATGTATTTAAATGATATTTAGGCAATTAACAAACTATATATGTATGTATGTACAACAAGAAGGAGGAGTATACATAAAGCATAAATAGCAACTGTAGATAGGGAGACAAATGTATGTTATAAATAAGAACAACAACAACAATAAATTAGCGATTGTTGCTAATGGTTTTAAGGAACAAGTCAACAAAAGAACAACGCAAAATGTCCCACACACACACCACACACAATCGCAAAATCTTTGCGATTATAAAAAACCTTATTTAATCGCAATTATGTATATACTTTTTTATCACAGACAGCTTTCTTAATGAATCAATTAATTATAGACCTTAGTTGTACGTACATTCCTGTAAAAAAGAACCCCTATATGGTTTACCAAGACACCAAGACACTAGCAGCTTACCGCAAAGACTCCGCCCGGCGGGCCAAGTTGACCAGCAGATCGAATATCACGTGGCAGACCAGATGTGGAACCAGAACAACGAATTTTGTTGAATTTAAGATTGGATATATTTTACTTTAGTTTTCATTAAGAAGTTACAGAAGCATACGCCAAGTGCGTTTGCCTATTTTTGTTATATACTCATCGCAGGATGTAGCCGATGATTTAACGAAACGTCCTAGGTTTTGCAATGACACAAGGATATGGAAAATGATAGAAATACGACAGTGAGTGCAAAGAAATTATACCTAATGGCAATTAATCGCGTCAATTTTGTATTGTAAATAATAACCAGAGAGCATAAAGCATACATTATGTTATGAAACGAATAGTAAACACTAAAAGTCAATTTGTGGTGCAATTTAATAGTGCATATTCGGCACAGTTTTCGATCTAGTTTCTTATCAAAAATGTTTTATTTACCGGTTTCGAATATTAATCTAAAGAATTTAAAGAGAATTTAATGAAATACTTGCCATCATTTTCTTAATCTGAATGTTTGCATAAAATAGATATCTTCTGAGTTTACAATATTTATTTGCTTAATCTAGCATAAAATATGTATCCCAATCTAAGGGTATTTAATTAATCTGTCAATGTTTGAACCCCCTAAAAGAAAGGAAAATCAAAGTATGCTATATATGTTTGTTTAATCAAAACTAAAAGTGAAAACGATTAAGGCTCGCGTTTAAAATGAATCGTCTAGTTAATGCTTCAAAATTTTTGTTGATTAATCAAGTTAATGCACACACACACGATCTCGTTAGCCGTTGGCCCAGGAATTAATACATTTTGGCCATCCCAGTAACTCAATTCGAACAGATTCCAGCTGACTTTCCTCCATTTACGGAAGGCTCATGATGGATGGGACACAGAATCAGTATCAGAGATGTTAGCTGAAAGCAATGCGTAAGACAAATATATACACCTAATATATACATACATATACATATAGCCCACAGATGCAAAACATACTTACGTAGTGAGCCATGCACTGCTATATGGACGCGCTCAAATCATAGTCAAATACTAACATACACATATTACACGATGATCAGGATCAAGGATAGTGCTTAAGCATGTTGAAGGAGCCGAATCGAAACGAAATGAAACCCATGTAACTGACTTCTATAATTTAACCAGCCAACTTCCTGATACGAGTTAATCGCATACCTAAACCAACGTTCCACAATAAATCGTACGAACAATCGCCTCTTGAAGATCCCCACTTGTAGAACCCATATAGCTTATATTGAATACAACCTTAAACACAGAGGTACTATATACTATACGAGGTTCTTCCCTACTCTACAAATAGTCGATCCAGAAGGGACAACCAGTCTGTCAATGTACAATGCACATGCTTCCCCAGAACATGCAATTCAGTCGAAACCGAATCCCGTGGATCGCACGATACTCCATTTACTGTACAATAAATAAAAAAAAAACTATAGTTGAGGACGCTCTAGCTGTTTTAATTAAAAACTTCAATTAGCGTTTCAATTACTCAAGAGAAAGATTAGTCGTTTAATAAGCCGTTGAACCGTTACGATCGATACGTGTACATGGAAGTCAGTGTTTGATTGAAATTATTTTGAAGGTACACCCTCGAGAGATTTAAATCCAATATATTTCGTGTTACTTTTAAACTGTATCTAATGCAAAATTGCAATCTATAAGAGAAATATATACGAGTATGTGTAGGTACTTTATTTATTGATGAGGATCATGTTTACCTAAGAATAGAGGGACAAGGAGGACACAAAACAAAAGAAAACGAAACGATACACTTATATATGATGGAACGACTTTCCCTAAACAACATATGCAATGTACAATAATTGTTACATTTACTTACATACTATCTAAAACATGCTATACAATAAACGATACAATATATGTTTACATCTGACATTTGTGTTAATTACGACTATAATTGTTTGCAAAAACTATATTAAAACCTATCAAATTAAATCAAAAAATGTGGCGGAGTGCGTTTTTCAAATTCAAATTCGGAGCGACAACCGGAAACTTATTATTGGTGGGATCGAAACTAAAAACATCAAGCTACAAACGAAACTAATGCCAATACACAAAACTGTTGATGTTATATTTAGTCAAATAATGAATTTCGAAATGAATAAATTCATAAATATACACAAGAATTTTTGGCATTTATTTTTTCATTAGCCTTTAAATTTCTTCTAGTTTACAAATTTATTAAGCTTAAAAATATTATTAACTTGAAAATAGCATTGAAGATATATTTTTTTTTTCAAAATATTTGCTAAAAAAAAGGCTTGCAGTACTAAAAGTAACTTTGCGTTCATTTGTTGTAAATCCCAACTTGATATTCCGTGAGAATCCCGCATCCCAGCCCCGAAGGAAAAGGACTTACAGCTGATTATAGATTGAAAGTATGCTTTGTTTTTTCTGACATAATCTGTGAAATTTAATAAGAACAAGGATGTAAATTCAAAATTCGCCGTGTGACACACTCTTTATCTGGCGTATCAATAGATATAGCCCATACCTGGGTTGTATGTATGTACCTGGAACGGCGAAAGCTTGATGGCCACCTGGCAAGCCCAGCTGTTAAGCAGCACCGCGCACGCAGCAAAGCTTTCTCTCTCTCTGCCTCTCTCCTAAATTTCTCTTGCTGTATCGCCCTTTTCCAGCTCTCCCAATGCCGTAGACGCCCACCATAATCAGCCCAGCAGCAGCACCACCACCACCATATCAACACTGCCATCCGAATTTACTGTCACGCATCCCGTATACGTAATCTGTGAGCTTAAGAACGAGGAGGGAAAGCTTTCTGGAGCAGCAACCGGCGGCTCCGGTGTCTTCCGTTCCCGTTTGACTCGGTTCAGTCGTCGATTCACTGCCAAAGTGGTACCAGTCAGTCCCGTGTCCGTGAGCAGCGAGCATCGTGTGCGTGTGTAAGTTTCCCTCGGCTGGAATCGTCAAGTTCAGCACACACATTCAGCCTCAGCCAGGGGAGAGCGAGTTTGTGTGTTTCGCACCTACCTGTTCATGGCCCTCCGATAAGAGCCTATAGATTTGTCCAATATTCCATCATAATCGCAGAAAAATTATATAACTTTTGAGCATTTCGAGCATATAATCGAACGAAGGCACTGACTTTCTGACAACTGGCCATCAACCTTCGAAATTTCCAAGTGTCTACATAGTCGCTGTGCAGGCGTATATACGGGAGCGGCGTATATATACACTTACTTAGCCGTGTATATGCGCAAAGAAGCGTTCTCGCCCCAAACTTGTTTACCCGCGATAAGACGGCGCAGTTGGGTCACAAGCATCGGCGGCTCCGATAAGACCAGCAGCTTCCAGTGGCGGAATCAGGGGGCTGAGGGCCGAAGTTGGCACCCAAAACAGCTCAGCTGATCCAGCCCGTTTCCTATTTTCACTTTCGTCCAGATTCAGGGAAAGTGGTTTCAAAAAATTAAGATTCCTTAGTGAGAACATGGGAAAAGAAAACTTTATTATTTCTAAATTGTCTTGATTCAAAGATTTTAGAGACTTAAAATCTCTTAAAGTTAAAGATTTCAAGAATACTATTTTTTAATATCAATTTGATAAAAGTTATTATTATCAAACCTTTCCATTCAATTTATTATAAGACTTTATAATCTATCATGTGAGTAATAATTATTGATAAAATATTATATCTGCGTTCCAAGAAATTAAAATATAACTTGATCGAATTCATAAAAACATAAGAATGTGTCTTAAGGTTTGTGAACGTTTGTAATAAGTGCAATAAATAATTATATTTCAATTTCTTATAACACGGATTCGTTTAAAGCTACAAGTTTGGAAAGTCTAGAAACATAAACTATAAATAAATAATAAGTTTAAGGTCCCCCTGTAAGCAGTATCAGTGATCCACCTCTGTCCGACTTGCCGCGTTGCCAGGGAACCGAATTAGCTTTGCCATAGATTTCCTGGACCGCACTCAATTTAATTATGGCAGAGACCCTCGGGGCCCCCCTCGATTCCACACCGATAAGATACGCCGCTCGATGGGTCTCAAAAATAATACATATAACCTCCACTATCTTTGCAGGCAGAACAGATTCGACGGCCCGACCATGAGCCCCCTTCCCCGAGTTAACATCGACGCGCCCAAGTATGACCAGAACACATATATTGGTCGGGCCAAGCATTTCTTCCTGGTCACCAACCCGCTCAACTTGCTGGCATCCAGCGCGAAGCTGGAGCAGGCCCGCCAGATCGTGCTGAAGTACCGTGCCGGCAAGGATGTGCCCGAATGCCAGACCATTGACGATGTGTGGCGCGCCAAGTACCTGTACGACTCTGCCTTCCACCCGGAGACGGGCGAGAAGCAGATAGTGTTCGGGCGTATGTCCGCCCAGATGCCCATGAACACGGTCATCACTGGCGGTGAGTGTTTGCGATGTGGTGTGCCCCTCAATTGGGTCATCTAACTGAGCGTTTGCTTCCGCACACAGTGCGCTTCGCGCTTTAATTTGGGCACAATAACAATGCTGAGGCTAATGATTTCCATTTCCATTCGCAGGCATGATGGCCTTCTACAAGAGCACCGGCGCCGTTGTCTTCTGGCAGTGGTTTAATCAAACGTTCAACGCCGTTGTCAACTATACAAACCGTTCGGGCAAGACGCCGATCAACCAGCAGTAGGTACCGATCCCCTCGCCGTCGTACGCCTCACTAATCCATCATCCATCCATTCGCCTCGCCTACAGGCAACTGCTGACCTCTTATTGCCTGGCCACCGGCGGAGCCCTGGCCACGGCGCTGTCGCTGAACAGGGCGGTGAAGAACATGAATCCGCTCCTGGGCCGTCTGGTCCCGCTAGTCGCTGTAGCGGCCGCCAATTGTATCAACATCCCCTGCATGCGGATGCAGTAAGTGCACCTCCGCTCCTTTGAGCGTATATAGTAATCCTCACACTCGATCTTTCAGGGAATTGAAGAACGGAGTGGTGCTGTTGGACGAGAATAACACCGAGATGGGTCTATCCAAGAAGGCGGCAGCTGTGGGCATCTCGGCCGTCATTCTAAGTCGGGTTGCCATGGCCATTCCCGGAATGAGTAAGCTGCCCCTAAAAACTGAAGTCTAGATACGACTAAGAGCCCCTTTTCTTGCAGCCCTGACCCCGATTCTGATGAACAACCTCGAGAAGCGGGGCTTCCTAGCCAAGTACCCGCGCTCCAATGCTCCCATCCAGACGCTTTTCTGTGGCTTCGTGCTGATCTTCGCCACGCCGCTAGGCTGCGCTTTCTTCAAACAACGGGCCGGCATCAAGGTGGACAGCTTGGAGTCTGAGGTTCGCGACAGCATCAAGAAGAAGCGGCCCGATCTGGACACCGTGTGGTTCAACAAGGGCCTTTGAGCCCAGAGCGCAATCCTCGAGCTTACAAAGACAATATCGTTTGGCCTGGCCTATTTATTTACTCACCACGCATTTATTAGCATTTTGCAAGTTGAGTTTCGTTCCAAATACTCATGGGAATCCTCCGTATCGCCCACGCGCGAATGTTAAACACGGAAGGAAACAAAAATAAATATATTTCTGTTAAATTGAAATTACCGGCAATTTGAAATTCCAATTAAAGTCTCGTGTGAGCGGTAACGATATAACTTCACACTTTTTACAAATATCGATATTGCGATATTTGTATATTTTTATCGATGTGGCAACGTTGGGCGCTCGCGTATCAAAAGTCTGGCAATGCTGACTAGTGCTACCACATTTCTCGAAAGTGGCAATATTCGCGCCAACTTTTCAGATATCGATAAGAATATCTAAACAAAAAGGTGTTGCAAATTCGATAGTAATATCGATGCTCTTGACCAGAGCTGGGAAACTATCGATGGTCGCGCCCTTAGATTTTTCGATGTTTTCATTGCGAAAACGCGTTAGTATCGATATATCGTTCACATTTATGTTCACGGTACGCACAATCGGTAGTGTCAAAAAACTATCGATTGTTGCTCAGAATGGCAAAAAATGCGATACATCGATAGTGCCATCGATAGTATCGCAGCTCTACCGAATCCCGTTTTAACCCTCGGCTTGGACTGATTTTGTTTTTATTTAATTTAACTATAATTTAAGGAAGCTGTGTTAAATTAATTTATTCCTTTGGTTAGTAGAAATGACAATAACGGAGAGATACCGTTATTATTGCCAATGCTGGCCATTATATTCACGCGCGTGCTTTAAATCAGAGTTTAGTCATTTAAGTCCATAATTAAGGTGTGGTTTTTTGGACACTTGACTAAGCGAGACTTTAATAAGGAAGGGGCGGCGCCGCCATTTAAACACTTATCCTTTTTATTTAGGTTGTGAAGTGTAGTAAACTAGAACCATTATTAGTTAAAATAATATTAAAAAGTACGACTTATTGGAGCAACTTCATCCGAGCTTACGACCACGCCTAGGCACACGCACGCACACCAGCGCGCAGACACGTAATGGATGACACTAACACCTAGCCAGAGATCATCGGATTTGTTTACTAACCCATTGTTTATGCCATTAGTGTGGGGCAAATAAACAATATTATTTACTAATTCCTTTGATGCTTGCAGATCCAGCCGCGCCGCGAGCAAAATGTGCCTTTAGTCTGCTGCGAGAAGCCATCTGGAGCAGTTCCCATCCCACCCCACTCGGAATCGGAATCGAGCCAGCGTCAGCATGTCACCCACTAGAAGATTGGCAGTGCTAGCGCTCTGTTTATTTGGTCTGGCAACGGCCCAGTTGCCCGGAGACCTGCCTGCGGGCCAATTGGACGGACAACTGGGGCAGCCAGGCCAGCAGCCACAGCAGAGCTACCAGCCCAGCTACAACAAGGACTACTCTCCGCGATACAATCCGCTGTACACTGGCCAGCAGCCGAGCCAGGACACCACCCAGTTCGACAATCCCCTGTTAGACGGTCAAAACCCCAACAACTACAACGGCTACTACGACGGCAACCGGCCGTTGGGCGGTGGCGGTGGAGTGGGCGGTCTCAACGGCGTTGGAGTGGGCGGATATGCCGGCGGCGGGGGCCTTAGCAGCAATGTGGGCGGACCCGGGAACAGCCTAGGCGGCGGCTTGGGTGGCCTGGGACCCCAGTACGACCCCTTCCACCGGAACAGCATCGGAGGCGCCTCGGGTGTTAATTACCGCGACATGTACAGCGATGAGGAAAACTTCTGCCCGGAACACTGGGTCTCGTTCAGACAGAGCTGCTATCGCTTCATCCGCTCGCCCAAACGCAACTGGGCGGAGGCAAAGAAGATCTGTAAGGCCTACAACGCCGACCTGATAAACGTGGACAACGTGGAGAAGCACTCGTTCATCCTCAAGAATCTCATTTTGCAAAACCATCGGCAGAACAGATTCTTTATCTCGGCTAGGCAGACGGGTCCGCAGAACTGGGTCAACGATGACAATACCCAGCTGGTGCAGATCGAGGACTCCTTCTCCATGGATGAGAATGTGCCCTTGGAAAACGAGGATCTGCACGACAACAGGTTCCTGGTGCAGAACGACCTGAACAACAGAAACAACTTTAACCAGAATCCGTTTTACAATTCGCTTCCTGGCACTTTAAATCAGCGCAATCAAAACAATTTGAGAGGCTTTATAGGTATTCAAATATTTTACTCCTCCCGATAATATATATAGTAATTCTGTAAATGTCTTTTCTAGGCCCCAACCAGCCTTACGGAGACAATGGATACATTCGGGATCGCGTGGTATATGCTTACTCTAAGAAGCGGGATCGGTGGATGTTCATGCCGGCCTATGAAATCGAACTAAACTTGTTCATCTGCGAGTCGAAGGTACTCTACAGTCCGGACAACGTCAACATCAAGCTGGACGACAAGCGTCCCTACCACTATGGGCTCGACATCCGCGACATGGAGCGCATTCCGCGGGGTCCCTACTTTGTCAAACAACCGAACGACACGACCTTCGATGTGAACAAAAACCGATTGATCAACGATGTGTCCTTGAGTTGCCTGGCAGGCGGCTTCCCTACGCCTTCGTATGTGTGGTACCGCGAGGTCTATGTCAACGACACGCTCGAGTACCAAAAGATCGATCCATTGGCGCAGGACCGGTACACCATATCGGGTGGAAACCTGATCATTTACGAGCCGAAGCAGGCTCTCGACCAGGGCGCATATCATTGCGTGGCGGAGAACAAGTTCGGCCGCGTTCGATCCGAGAGTGCACATCTCAACTTTGGCTTCATAATGGAGTTCAACCTGAAACGATCGGCGGAGACGAGCGAGATGAACTGGGGCAAATCGATATTCTGCGACCCGCCACAACATTATCCCGATGTTCGCTACTACTGGGCTCGCGATTACTTCCCCAACTTTGTTGAAGAGGACCAGCGTGTGTTTGTCTCTCGGGACGGAGCTCTCTACTTTTCCTTTATCGAAACGGTGGACAGGGCCAATTATTCGTGTACTGTGCAAACTTTAGTGTCGGACACCGGTCGAAATGGACCTTTCTTCCCCCTGCGCGTGACTCCGAACAGCAACTACCAGGCGTTGATATTCGCCAATACCTTCCCCAAGGTCTTCCCAGAGGCGCCGGTGGCTGGGGACGAGATCCGACTGGAGTGCATGGCCTTTGGCTATCCCATTCCAGCCTACAACTGGACCCGCCAGAACCAGCCGCTACAACGCAACGCCTACACGATAAACTATGGCCGCGTTCTGATCATCCAGAATGCGACGACGAACGACAACGGAGAGTACACTTGCACGATCACCAATCCGCGCAAGACGCTGACAAAGAGCATCTATATCAACATCCAAATGCGTCCCGAATTCACCATTCCGCTAAAGGACATGATCAAGGACTACAACAGCGACGTCACCTTTATATGCGAGGCCTTTGCGATCCCAGACGCTAACTATACCTGGTACAAAAATGCCGAGCGCCTGGACCCGCTGAACATCAATCGGGACCGGTACATCATCCAAGACAACGTGTTGACCATCAAGTTTTTGGAAAAGGATAAGGACGAGGGAATGTATCAGTGTGGAGCTCAAAATCAGCTGAAGACTTCATTCTCTTCGGCGCAACTCCGAGTGCTTTCCATGAAGCCATCCTTCAAGAAGCATCCCCTTGAGGCCGAGGTCTATGCTGTGTACAATGGCAACACCACCATCGTCTGCAATCCCGAAGCCGCCCCGCGCCCTAAGTTCCAATGGAAGAAGGACGGTCAGGTCTTGGGCTCTGGTGGTCACCGGCGCATCCTGCCCAGCGGCACACTGACAATAGCGCCTACGTCGCGGGACGACGAGGGCGTTTACACTTGCATAGCCTCGAATCAGGCCGGCACGGATGAATCCCATGCTCGCGTTATTGTCTTGCGTACGAATTAATTTTTAATTATGAATTGATTTATTGTTAACTCATATATTTAACCATTTGCAGAGGAGATCCGCTTTATGCAAACCCCACCGCAGCGCATTGTGACCAAGGAACACGACCTTATCTACCTGCACTGCGAGGCTGCCTTCGACCCGTTGCTGGACATAGCCTACGTGTGGAAGCAGAACGGCGAAGTCCTGAAGAACAACCATGACGGCACCGGCCGAATTGTATGTTAATGTTAAACGTTTTCCCCAAAAAACTTGTTTTCAGATCAAAATATCCTCGTTTTAGATTGTGGACTGGAACAGCTTGACGGTGCACAACACCACAATGCGGGATGCCGGCGACTACGAGTGCGTCGTCAAGTCGGCTGTCAACGAGATTACCAGCAAGACCAGCGTGGTCATTGAGGGAGCACCCGGAGCCCCAGGTGGGGTTCAAGTCATTCAGATCAGCAAAACAAAGGCAATCATCGAATGGGTGGACGGTGCAAACAACGGCCGCGCCATCCGTTACTATAATATCCTGGGACGCACCAACTGGAACCGCACCTGGGTAAATGTGTCGACGCATGTGCAGGCGCGTGAGGTGGATCGCTACACGTCTCGCCAGCAAGCCGAGGTGATCAACCTAACGCCATGGTCAGCCTACGAGTTCAGCGTGACGGCCGTTAACGACCTGGGCATCGGCACGCCGTCCGCTCCATCGCCCATCTACAGCACCTACGAAGACAAACCGTATATTGCCCCACGAAACGTTGGTGGTGGCGGCGGAAAGATCGGCGACCTGACCATCACCTGGGACCCGTTGCTGCCGCAAGAACAGCACAGCCACGGCATACACTACAAGGTGTTCTGGAAGCTCAAGGGAGCCTTAGAATGGGCTTCTGACGAGATCAAGAAGCAGGATCACATGGGCGTGGCTGTGGTCAATATTCCGCTCAACAACTACTACACCCAGTACGAGGTCAAGGTGCAGGCCATCAACAACATCGGCAAAGGACCGGAGAGCGGCGTCGCTGTTATCCACTCTGCCGAGGACATGCCGCAGGTGGCTCCGCAAAAGCCCTTCGCACTCGCCTTTAACTCTACCTGCTTCAACGTCACCTGGCAACCGATTGACATGTCCCGCGAGAATATTCGTGGCAAGCTGATTGGCCACAGGGTAAGCTAATACTATATATATAATCATAAAGCTATGTCTAACTGTTTCGCATTAGTTGAAATACTGGAAGACCACACACCAGGAGGAAGACTCTGTGTACTATCTTTCGCGTACGACGAGAAACTGGGCGCTAATCGTTGGTCTGCAGCCGGACACGTACTACTTTGTGAAGGTCATGGCGTATAATGCGGCAGGAGAAGGCCCTGAGAGCGAACGTTTTGAAGGTTGGTTTTGAATAACATTATTCATTGCTGTAATAATTAATTTATGTACATTCCCCAGAGCGCACATACCGTAAGGCTCCGCAGAAGCCGCCTTCCTCAGTTCACGTGTATGGAATAAACCCGTCTACGGTCCGGGTTGTGTGGCGATACGTTTCCCCCTCGCAGGACGAGGAACCTATCGAGGGTTACAAGGTAAGCTCGTTGGTATTGCTACCGGAAAAGTAACCATTAATGTCTCATCATCCTGTTTAGGTTCGCATTTGGGAGACGGACCAAAACATGATCACAGCCAACAATACCATTGTGCCAATCGGACAAAAGCTGGAGTCTTACATCAATACCCTCACGCCCGGCAAGAGCTACAATATGCGAGTTCTCGCCTACAGCAACGGCGGCGACGGTCGGATGTCCAGTCCCACGCTACGCTTCCAAATGGGCAAGACGACGCGCAATGCAGCGAATACGCGCCACGGCCACAACATCAACACGGCGCTAATCTTAAGCACACTGCTACTCATAACCACATTTTTCTATACAAACCACTGAAAGTAGCACAAATCGAGATGCGTAAGCCTAGGCAGTAAGAAATACGAACACCCGTCCAAGAGTATAAGGATCGCACAGCCACCAAACTTATACAGAAACCCAAGAGTCTCGTTAAGAATATATACAAGCAGGTCAAGAAGCATTCCATAATTACTTTGCAGCCGAAAGTAATCAATTGAATTGACTTAGGATTATTAATGCACACAAGAAATGATAGTTTTTACACCATACGACATACATATTTACAAAAGTTGAAGAAAGTGACCTTATATTAGCGTAAGTAGCCCTGCGAGAAATTCGAAAACATTTAACACATATTTTTTGAACATATTTTCTGAATTAACTGCGAAGAAACTGTATTAGAGTAAGATTATATCAGGTTTCAGATATATGTATGTATTATTTTATTTGTATTCGTCCATTTTGTAATCTTCTAATGTCCTGTAAATGCAATTCCGTCCATTCTACAGATTTTCTGAAACAAATAAATTTATATCTTTTCAAGTATTTAAATTTGAAATGTAATTTTTTGCGGCTTCAGGTGCAGTATATTTTATATACTGCCAGTATATTATATTTTAGATTTCTAAGACCTCAAGCATTCTATAATGAAATTATTTAAAATTAAATCAAAGCTTATTAATTAAAATTAAATCTGAGAAACATAGCTATACAGTGCAAGCGACTTTGGCTCTAAATTCTATAAAAAATATTTTAAGAGTTTTTCAACATTCTATCGAAAGTTATTTTTAATTAAATCCTTATTTGAAAAAGGCAAATTTGAGATCGGTTTAACGGAATTTTTACCATTATGATATCGTAACGGTAATTTTAGTAAAGTATTTATTTTTGAAAACTATCGGCATATTTCGGTATTTTCTGCCGAACCCCAAGTGGTAAAAAAACTATCGATGGTTGCTCAGAAAGGCAAAAATTCGATACATCGATAGTGCCATCGATAGTATCCCAGCTCTAAAAGCAAAAGAGTTGAGCAAAAGTATATGTTTTTAACATGGTTTTATAACGCACATACGCCTGGAAACTAGACTTCGCGACGCGCCCAAGGCACACACGCCCCACCGCAAAAAGAACCGGCAGCGAGGTTAGCACCATGGCCAAGGCGAACGGCTGGAATGGGTGCGGAATGGGCGTGCACGGCAATGGCAGCGTCTCAATACGCTCCGCCTCAAAGTACTCGCGCAGCACGGAGCTGCGTCGCGTCGAGGACAACGACATATACCGGCTAGCCAAGATACTGGACGAGAACGCTTGCTGGCGCAAGCTAATGTCGATCATACCCAAGGGCCTGGACGTGCAGACTTGCAGCGCTGCCGGCGGCCTCAACTTTTCGGCGGCGGTCAGGAACGGATTCAAATACACGGCGCAGGACGTGTGCCAGATTGACGAGGCCGCGAACCGGCTACCGCCTGACCAGAGCAAATCCCAGATGATGATTGACGAGTGGAAGACCTCAGGAAAGCTCCACGAACGGCCTACGGTGGGCGTGCTGCTCCAGTTGCTAGTGCAGGCCGAGCTCTTCAGTGCGGCCGACTTTGTGGCGCTGGACTTTCTGAGTGGTGAGTCATTTATATTAATTGGCCCTATTTCTTTCTATTTATGTGATATTTCCCTAGAACCCACGCCCGATCGCCCTGCAGACGGCCCCGCAGCTCCCATTAGCCTCGACCTGTCCGAACTGCTGGAGGAAGAAATGGACGTAGACAACGAGGGACCGGGTTACCAGCAACCAAACACTGCCACCTTGAATGCGGCTGCCCAGGGCAGTGTGGGCCTGAATCTGGACAATTTCGACAAGCACATAGTTCCCCGGGACAAGAGCGTGCCACAGCCATCCGAGAACGTTCCGCCCATTGCCCCGCCCCGCGCCTCTCGTCTGCTAAGGGACAGTGCGAGTTCAAGGAATGCAGCCATCACAGGGACCGCCACTTCCTCGGCGACCGTCCAAAACATCCCCAACCTGACAATTCTCAATCCCAGCGAACAAATTGAGGAGCAGCAGCCGCGTCCGCAGAATATACCTAACCTGTCCATACTCATCGCCAACTCGGCAGCTTCAATGACAACGGCATCGACTTCGCTGGGGAATGCAAGCAACCAAGCCAGCTCCACGGAGCCGCCAAACATACCACGCATCACGCTGTTGATTGATAACTCCGCCGAGATAAGCTCGCCCGCCGCTGATGCTGCGGGGAGAGCCGCAACGACAGCCAGCCCAGCGACAAGCTCGAACAATTTGCCAATGATAAGCGCTCTAAATCTGAACACTGACAACGGCGAGACCTCACACCCTGACGGTAGCAGCAGCTCAAGCAGCTTGAGTAACGATGAGGAGGACGATGACGACGAAGACGACGAAGACGAGGTTGATGTATCGCTGCCAAACCTGAGCAACTCGGAGCAACCGAACTCCAACAATGACTCCAGCCTGACAACGGTCACTGGCACCAGCGGTGATAACAGCTTCGAGCTAACAAACGACTCTAGCTCGGCCTCAAACGACGATTACGCCGGCAACATTCCAAATTTGAGCGAGCTGCAGCACTAGGGAAAGTGACGACGCGCCCGTCCATGGAGCAGATTTCCACAAGCCAGACATTCCATTCCGTTAACCATATTAGCCTAAGTTATGTTTCTACTACCTGCGTGTATTTATATATTAGCCAACGCCGATGACATCGGCCTCTAAATGCGGACCTAGTTATATATTATTCATACTGTGTAAGGTCCAAGTAGAATCTAAGATTCGGGGCAAGCTTTCGACATACCACTATTGTTTCTTTGTCCATATCACACGGCTACCGACCCAGAGTCCATGACAAGTGGCGGCAATATCAAATATTTCCGTTTCGAGAAGGCCATACGTATGTAACCAAATAACCGATTGTAACAAATTTTGTATCTTTTACAAAGTACGCATTGTTTTTCAAGTATAAATATACTAAAAGAGAAAAAGGGCTTTATTGACTTTGTTCTTGGATATGTGTAGGCTTCTTTCTAATCATGGCTTGAGCTGGAACATCGTGCGGGTTTATGAGCCGGAGCATTTATTTATTTATTGTATTTGTATTATATTTGTGCTCAACTTTTCCTTTATCAAATTTATATTTTTTATTCATTTCTTTATTAATCCCAATCAAAATTTTTCCATGACGCATATTAATTGTCGTAAAACAGTATACAAATTTTTACAAAGTTTTATAAATTAATAGGTGTAAAACAATTGTTCAAATGAAGTTGATATTTTCGTTCTCGTTTTTAAAAATATCAATGTGCCCGCAGGCTTTCTCGCTTCATATGTCAAAAATCCCAGAAAACACTGGCCGTCGAGGGCTGCAGTGCTGTATATATCGATAGTCTGTCGTGGCAGCCCTGAAACGACACATCAACAACAACAATAAGAATAACAACAGTGAAGATAGAGTATTTGTTGTCGTAGTTAACCCAAATTTAGAAGTAAACCCTCAGCCAGCTTGTACACCCAAAAACATTCAAAATTATTCAAAACATGGACGAGTCGGAACTGCTCTTCAATCTGTTCTACTTCCTGCTCTGCATGGTCATCATTTACCCCCCAGAGGAGTTCCAGCGCCTAGGCTTCACCATCGAGCAATTATTTGCCCGCTTCCTGGGCGAGGAGTACTTGGACTTTGTGGGCTACCACCTGCGACGCACATCGCTCAATCTGTTCGTGCACTCCTGCCTGCCGTTCTCCTACTTCCTGATCCACAGGCTCAAATTCTCTGTGTTTGCAACGCAAGAACCGCTCGAGGATTCCGACCTCGACCCAGATTTTCCGATGCCCCAGGAGGCGGTGGCTTTCAAGACGCTCACTTGGAAGACTGCCCAGCGTTTCAGCGTGCTGGCCGTGATGGCTGTGCCGGCGCTCATTTTCAACTGGCACCAACAGAACTGGCGCCGGCATCCGATAAGCAAGGCGCTCGCCAAGTACTCAAACTCACCCGGTAGCTACAGTGCTGTGGCCAGCGACATTGGCAACGAGTTTCGGTGGCCGGAGATTTACAAGAAGAAACTGAACTCCATCAGCACTGTGATTGCGACGGAGAACTGGATAATCAAGACCACAATGTACAATGTCCACTTTGCCCACCAGAGCAATACGGCGCTAAGCGTGGCCAAGGTCAGTTAATCACGATTTTCGTTTGTTGGAAAACCTTGTTGAGTTTAACTCCTTTTGCAGGCGGAGACATACAACATATCGCATCACGACCAGAACGACACGTTGCAGATGATAAGCATTATCGTGCGGCCGATGAGACAGGGCGTAGCTGACTTTCACATACGAATTAACGCCTTGGAGTTCAGGAACCTAGAGGATCGTGTCCGGCGCCCCATCGCCATTCCCTCAAACATCCAGTTTCACCGCAACGTCATTGACCGCTTCGTGGACGTCTTCAAGACGCAAGTCGCTATGAATCCCATCTTTCAGGCCGAGGTGACGACTGAGAAGTGCTTCGCCTGCATGCTGAATGAACCAAATACCAAGATCAACAAGCAGTGCGCCGACCTGGACCGCAACGGAGCTCCTCTCGCAGAAGGGGCGTGCTGCTCCAACTGCTATTGCAGGCCCATGTGGTGTGTGGAGTGTTTGGCGCGGTGGTTTGCCGCCCGCCAGTCCGACGTAGATCGCGAGGTGTGGCTGGAGCAGAAGTGCACCTGCCCGATGTGCCGGGCCAAGTTCTGTGTACGAGACGTTAGCTACATCAGAGCCGCCGGCCAGGCGGCCTCATCAACTCAGCAGCGCGGAGCCGACGAGGATAATGCCTCGTGATTTACGACTGTGTTAAAGTAACAATTAAAAACGACTCTTAAATTGAACCTCGTTCTTTATTGGTCAGATTCAAATATGTAATCACTTTGACTAATATAAGACGTACAATTACGTAGCTGTAAACTTAAAGTATGCATATAATTTAGTGCAGTTATCACGTTTTAATACTTTAAAATCTAACATAAGCGAGCTAGCATGCTGGAGATAATAATTTATATTTATAATTTTACTTAAGTACCATCGATCTAAGCCCGGAGAGAGAAAGTTAAGGTGTGAATCTATGCCTTACTACAAATTAAAACCGCGATTACAGCAGCTGCTACTCGTATTTCCTGCGCTGTATAGCCCGCAACAAGTGCAATAAGCCTTCTATCTCAGCCCCTCCCATACGCCTTCGCTTTCTCTCTCTCCCTTGTCCTCTCAATCTGATTAAATAAAGCGCCATGCTAAGTTATAGATGCATGAGAATATACTTATAAGGAATATACGTAGTGCTTGTCCAGGCCCCACTAGCTACCTATAAATTCGTTTCGTAAAAACTTTTATAGCTCTCCGTCTTTTCGCGCTGACTTCGCGCTTGGTTGCTGCCTGTCGTCGCCGGTGATCCTGTGTTCGCTGCTGGGCCGGAGTTCTTGGCGCTGGACGAACTGCGTGCAGAGACCTAAAACAAAGAGATAAGTTAGAGTTGTTGTCGGATAGAAAAAAGGAGTCCTTGAATGGAGTGCAGCACTAAATTCGCCCAGATTACGCTTATCAGCAATCACAGACGCTCACAACTAATAATCGGAAGACATGTTCCAAAGTCATTTTTATGATTTAGCACCTGATTTTAATCAAGAACCCGGCGCATTTATTCGGAAAGCTCTTTTGACATCGTGCACAGCCACTTATGGGTCTATATATAATTCCCCCAAGTCGTACATCCATTCTTGCATATATGAACGTACATATGTGTATGCCAGACTTGTCTTCACTTTGAAAAAGGTTCTCTGCCTCGATCATTGTTTTATTCAGGTTTTGGTTTCTTCGTTACATATAGTATATTGATAAGACTGTTCGTATTTCGATGTCTGATAATAATTGCCGAAGAGCTAACTACCCCCGGTTTTCTATTCTTCAGCTTTAGCACTATGCACGTCACAATACGTGCTCTATTATTAAAAAAAAAATAAATATGATTGGCCGATATAACCCATACAGATATCAGAACATTGTTATTTACCTATGTATATTCGCTGTGTATAAATCACCGCCATAAAATATCTACTCGCCTTGATTTAGCCAACTGATAATTGTATCGCGAAATATAAGCAAATAAAGGTTCCCCGTTTTATGGGGATACGAATCTATTTAAAGGTTCTTTCTAACTAAATTATAGGAGTTTGGAAAAGCAAAAATATATTTATACAAGACTCTTTTCACTTTATTGTCCCTATTTTTTTAAGAATGAAACATCAACTTTTGTATTATCATACGTGAAAAAACTATATGTATGGTGTATGTGTAAAAACTTTTTTAAAGAAAATACTGCTAAATTTTAATAATTTAAAATAAATAAATAAATAAATAAAAATTAATTTAAATAAATCAAATCTGTGAATTTTATATTTAAAACGTATTTTTTAATAACTTAAAAACGCGATTCAATAATCGACCTACAAAATTTCCTGTTTTCCAAATTAACTTTCATCACCACAAGATCATTTGAAGCAACACCGGGAATAACTTTTGATTTCGCCACTATAAATAACAAGTCCGCTTCGAAATACTCGAACGTCCGTTTCTCCCAAGTTCAATGGACAGACAACGACTCGTTGGTGACTGGACAACAAAGTTACCCGGCAATCAATCGATCGATCGATCGGCCAATGCATTTACGTTGCGCAATGTGCTTGCTCCGAGGAGAGTACACACCCTCCCGGGATGGGGATGGGGACTGGGACTGGAACTCGGACTGGACACCCCAATTTCGCACCTCATGAATTTGATGCGTTGCCAAATTTACTTCATTCGCGTGCCATCGAATTGGGGCTGTTTTTAACGCGACTCCTGGGTGCATTTGCCTCTATATGGAGTGTAGTCATGTGTATGTACTTATACATAAGGTATATAAATTGGAGGGATGTGCTCCTCGTATTATATGACATTCTGGCGAATTTTAGCCACTTCACTCTCTCTGGGGTCGACGTCGCCGTGACGCCAGTAAAGGTATAAAGTTTCCAGAAAGGTGTGTTTGTCGGTCGGCCGGGTCGAGTTCTCAGGTGAACATGCAAAGCACAACACGTATACGTGTAGTCTTATATGGTGCATATATAGTATATTGATCTTGCTTTGTTGTTGTGCCAGCTTTTGTTTACCTCCTGTACTTGCAGTTCGCAATTTTGTCGCCTTTCTTGTTTTGTTGATAAAAAGGCCTTTTTGCAAAGCAAACACAAAAAGCCAGACTGCGCAGCGAGTGGGTTTTAAGGGGTTTTATGGTCCTTTCTGTCTGGAGTTGTTTTGTATCCCCTATAATGTATACTGGTCTTTTACAATTGCCTAATTTACTGAGTGGCTTAATTAGATCTACCAAAGGACATTCCCCCGAACCACATAGTGCCAGGTACACCCCCACCAAATCGTTTCAAATACGAATTAAGTAAAAATTCCCTTTACAATCTAATCTTATCATACTCATTTTTTCTTTACATATAAATCTTGGCAGAGCTCTCATCCAAGGGCAAAGTACACAGACTATAGTACAATAGTACTCTATAGAGTTCTGGTCAAAATGGCGAACTTTCTTTGTGGCAAATATATATGTAAATCCCTGCCTAATTGCTTCCCTCAAGGTTATTGAACCTCACTTTTTAGGAACTCAATTTAATTTTACACTAATTGCCTTTCTGATGAAATCGACCGGACTAAAATAAAGATCATCTATATATTCGCATCCAAGCCCCTTGTATTAATTTACAACAACTGTTCAAATAAGGCCGGAAGAGTGATGTCATCTGATTCACCAGATTTATGTATTGCAATTAAATTTAAGTAAAAAGTAAGTAAGAAGTTACTAAAAATAGAAATGTTACTTTAAAACTTAAAACGGAGGTGGAAAAAAGATTAAATTTTCCCCATTTCAGTTTCCTAGTCCTTTGGATGTTTAATTTAAGATGCATCTCTTCTCCACTATTTTCACTCAGCGCTTCAAGTGACTCTGAATGGTAAACAAAGTCGTTCGTTTATATCCATATATAGTATAAGTCCCCAAGTACTTGAAAGAATAAGGCATGGACTGGGATACTGCTCTGCCTGACTTATCACAACAATGCCGACTTCCGTCTCGCTAACGAGCACTTCCGTTTGCCCGCGTAAGTATTTCTTTAACGATGTTGTTCCTAGCCCTACACTGTACACTTTCCTGGAAGATCCCCGCCGTGGGCTCAGGTGTGTGTGACTTCACGAATAGATAACCTACGAAAAAATCACCTGCGAATCACGCACCCGATTTTTAATATGGGTCGCACACTCGACTTTTGCCAGATAGGGAATGGATCGGATCGGGTCGATAGGAAAAAATGAAAATGAGTAAGTGCCGCACCTTTTCGTTCTCCTTGGTGGATCCTACGGCACTGTGGGCATCGAAGAGCTTGCCATCCACCGCGTCCCGCTTCTTGTTCTTCGACCTGAAGCGACCGGAACGGGAGATGGAGAAGTTCCGCCACTGGTGGCTGTACTCGCACCGTTTCTCCTCCTCATTCAGGACGCTGTCCAGATAGTGGATCGTTGGCTCGTGGGCGGCTGCCATGGTGCTAAAGTTGGAGCTGAATAGATGGGTCTTTGCCGGCAACGTCAGCGGATCGATTGGATGCGACCTCGGTTCGCTGTGACTGTGGTGTTCGTTGGTGTTTCCGATTCCGATATTGCCGTTGATAACGCCAAGCGGAGGCGATACCGCGCACTCGCACTTGCACTGGCCCAGATGTCTTTTGTTTTGTTTGTGTTTTGAGTGTTTGGGGTTCGGTTTTGCCTTTGTGTTGGTCGTGTGTTTGGGTTTGGGTTTGTCGAGGAGGTGACGATGCCCCGATCCAGTAATACCGCTGACGCTCAATGGTTACCGTGGCGCGTGTGGTCTGCGACTGCGGGCGAGTAACCCAGCGCCGCTGCTATTAACCGAAGTCGTACACACAAGTGACGAAGTGACAGCCCCAACCACAAGCCGACCCGACGCCGCCGTCGCCGCTGACTCCACTCTACTTCGGATTCGCTCCGGAGGCGGCGCTCCGCCGTCACAAAGAACGAACACAGCCCAAAGAGTGCAGCCGTGGAGCAGAAAGAAAGCAGCAAGAAGTATTTCCACTGCCGGCAGCTAAACAGCTCACAGATCCCATCACCCAGCTCACAGCTCCAGACCGTGTGATTGCTCCTGAAAGCCCAAACAGGTGGGCCCAGCTCCCACACACACAACCGCACCCGCACAGTGCTGGCTAAATACTCACCCGGAACAAGGCAAAAAATCAGCTTTAAAAATTTAACTAGGGGAGCTACTCCAGCAGGATATAATTTTCCTATAAACGATATTATGGATAATACAAACATATTTCTTTTAAATATTAAATTAATACAGAACTTGAAAAAAAGTTTATTATTTTAATTAATGTTTATGAATGTTTCAAAATTTTATAATTTTCAATTCTTTTCATAATAAAATAGAATAAAAATACCATTGGAAATTAAATTAATTAATTAAATATAATAGGTATAATTTCATCAAAAGTAGTAATTATGGCCAAAAGCTAAAGAGGCATCACAGTTCACCGGTATTGTATCTGTATCTGCACACAGTAGGAAATGTGTATGGGTTTCTGCCGACTTCGTTACCGTCTTCGATACCCTAACCAAGATGGCTCATAGACTACATAAACGAACCCGACTAAATTACTGCAACACACAAAATAAATCAAATTAAAATTTAAAGAAAATTTAAATAGTTTAAAAATTAAATTAAATATTATTAATACTAAAATTAATAATTTTAGAGTTCAGCTTCCGACTTCCTTAAAGGGTATTGAGAATTCACTAAGACTATCCAATGTTTGCTCTTCGTATTTTATTGTATCTGCCAACTGCACACAGATATCTGGCGATATACCTGTACCTGTGCTGCCGATGATAAGCGCAAATAGACAAAACAAACACACAACTTGCTAACAATTATAAATGATTAGATCGCTTTTTGGAGCATTCACTTCGGACAGTTCTTTAACAGTATATTTTGTCTTTTCCATTATAGGTGGCAAGTTGAGAACCTGGCGACAAAAGTGATTCGTAAGAGTTACGGAGATGAATCAGGCAGAGCAACTGCACAGATGCAGCTACAGATACATCTAGGCACTATTAAAAGATACATATGTATGTATGTACATATATGTACGTCGGGTCGGTTGGGGTTCATTATCTTGGTCCGCAGTGACTCAGCAGCTCAGACGGCTTACGAGTGAGTATATTTAGTAAACATATTATTCACACTTTCTTGCCGCGATCGTTTACCCAGCTCTTGGCCAGCTCTCCGCCCATCGATCGATTCTCTGGGGACACACGGGAACGAACGGATGGCCCTTATCTAATCGGACATCCGAATCACAAGCGCTCGCCAATTGCACTATATTACACAGGGCTTAAGGCCAAAGCGAGTACAGAGTCCGTACTGAGAACGGAATATTATGGTTATATTCACCCACAGCCAAGGGGTCTTGCTTTTATTTACAGAGGCAACTTCGTAATTTACAATTTAGGTATAAATTCAAGTGTGTGGAAGCGTACGCATATATAAATCCATTATATACTGATCCTATTTCGATATTATATCTAAGCGGGGACATGGCGGTTGTTGGCCAAAGGCTAGTAGTTGGCGTCTATTTCCCGGTCATTAAACATAGAGATTTTCTTTTATAACAATAAATTTAACTTGACGCCTTACAGAAAATTTTAGCTCGCCGAAAAGGGATGTGTGTTGTCTGTCGCATCCAGGGGCAACAGTTAACAGAATCAACTTAGAAAAACAATAAATCGTAGAAAAACAGTTCTTCTACATAATCTGATGGGCACCAGGCTTCCTTCTAAACAACACTTCCGCCACTATCACCGGGTTGGCGATTGAGTTCGCGTTCCCGCATGGCCACAGCGTCCAAGCGTAGGGTCGGCGGCACTGGACGCTGCTGTTGGTTCTGCGCCGGCTGTTCCTGTCGAGCTGCGGCAGCAGCAGTGTTGCTGCGGTGCATGTAAGTGCGTATGTTCTCCTCCGTATAATCCACAATACGGCGTTTCTTGCGACTAGCGTATTGCTTCTGCTTTAGGTAAATCTTGAGGATACCTTTGACCGTTATAAATGTAAGGCCACCCAGCAAAGTTCGGTGCAAAGTGTTGTCTACAGAGTCAAAAAGAATACGCCCCACAATGGACGAGATGGTGGGCAGGAGAAGGGCACCGCAAAATACGCGCGTGGCCGAAACAGGGTCGGATAACGCGGGAGTTGCTGGATTGCTAGTGCTCTGCTGTTCGTCCTCTTGGTTTCTGGAGAGAATATATATGGTTAAAGAGCTGTTCGACCATAACTTATAAGGGATGTGCTCTTACAGGTTCGGATAGATGAGGCTCACAAATGGAAATTTCCTCACCACAGTCCCGCGGTTTCGAATTAGACGAAGCAGTGCGTCCTCCCAGCGAATTAGGCGACCTAGCACCAGTCCGACTGGAATGGCCGGCAGTCCGATCAGGAGCACAAGAGGATCGCCGGCTTCCATAATGGACATGCCATTCTCATGACCCACAATCTGTGAAGTATGATTTCGTTTAGCAAGGCCATCGACTATTAATTAATAAAAAAAAAAGTTGATTAACCTGTAAAAACGTCACCGCTCCATACGTTACGGCTGTCCAATAGAGCGAGCCGACGAAGAAGCCAGCCGCAAGGAAAGGACTCAGGCGCTTTATCAAGTTATCCATCGCCTCCAGGGCGCCGCCAAACTTGCCCATTTGCGGGAACACAATTATGTACTCAGTCTGGCACTGTGGGCAGGACACGGAACGCAGGGCGTTTCCCTTCTGGGTCTTCTCGTCGATCCAGCGGTAAAGGCAGCTCTGATGCACCCACTTGGTGGTGCCACGACACTGACACGGCTTCACCCATGCAGCCAGTCGGTTGTCCTCATCAGTAGCGAAGCAGATCCAGCAGCAACGCTCCGGCTCGCCGGTGTCCACGCCCATTAGCACCGTTGTGGAGGTAGAAGCATCTGTCGCAGTTTTGTCTGCGTGGGCAGTGGCTGTTGCTGCTGTTGCTACTTTGCTTACAGGCACTGCGTGTTCATCGCTCTGTACGATGACAGGTGGCACAGTCAGTGTCAGGGTCGTGTGGTCATCTCCTACTGGCGGGCTGTTGTCGCCGGAGGCTCCTACTTCTGTGGGGGGCGCCTTGTCAGCCATGTCGCTAAAAATGTCACACCATGAACAACAATTTATGTTAATCGACTGCACTGGGTCGCGCCCTTTGTGTCGCCGAGGCAACTTCACTCACTTTGCTTTAGCTCTGCTTCCCGTAGATTGCCGCAGGCTCGTGGTATTTGCTGCTTGGACTTTTGTATCGGGCAAGTATTAACTTTTTTCCTATTTTTGGGTCCCAAATGTCGAAACGCAGTGACAACAAAATTATCGATACCAACGTACCAGCTCGATAACGATGACAGAACTACAAAACTAGAGATGTCAAACCGTTCTGATAACTTAGTTATTGGAGTGCTTCCTTGTTTCTCCGTTTGTACACTTAACAAAAAATAGGTTTTTAATATTTTTGTTACTCTCCTTAAAATCAAAAATCTCCTTATATTGCAGATTTTTGCCTTTAGGGACATGTGTACGTATTTATTAGGTTAAAAACTCCCTTTTGCTTATTTTGTGATTCCAAGTACTAGGATTTAAAAAAAAAACTAAGCTAAAGTTTCAAACCCGTGTATTGTTTATCCAATTTTTTCAAAATAGTTTCAGATAAATTTACTGATCTTCTCAAAGCCAATTTAGAATTGTTTTTTTTTTTTGCGGTTGCAATTTTGATAACACCTATCACAGGATACGCACAAATTGTGAAATGTTATTTTTAATTTCCACCTGAAACATTGGAATCTACATTGCATTTATCGCGACTTTTGCGTACAGTACAATAAAATTATAACAAGAATAGCCCGATGAATTGTTGTTCGGCGACCTTGAATGACACAGCACGACAGGAAGCAAGTGGTTCTATGCCACGCACCATCTGATGGGAGCTGCCTTGCACGGAGCCTTGCTCGATGCTAGTCCAATTCGTTGTTGGTGCTTTGCCTACTAGGCGTCGTGCCGTGATCCTCCCCGTCATCCTCGTCGAAGCCCGCCATCAGCCGGTTGAATATGTCCCCGAACATTCCTCCAAGTCCTGGTGCAGTGTGGGCCACCTCAGGCTGCTCGTCAAAGTAGAGCACTCCGATCTTCGCCACGTACTTCAGGAACGATAGGTCGCGCTTTAACGAGGGATCATAGAGCTTGCGCAGCGCCCGGAATCCGGACACGCTCTTGACGTCGATGAGGCGGAACAGGAAGTACAAGAAGTTAACCAGTGGCTCCTTGAAGGGGAACTCGTGTCGCAGCAGCTTCGCGTGGTAGCGCGTATATTCGGTGAACGTGTCCTCGGCGGTCTTGCGGTCTTTTAGCGACAGCTGCTGCAGCACGGCCTGCACCAGAAAGAGATCCACTTCGCCCTGGAAGCCTCTGCTCTGGCTTATTTCGATCAGCACTCGTCCGCAAAGGCTGCCGTCCTGGCAGAGCAGGTAGTGGTGCCGGGCCAGCTCGATGTTGCCCTCAGTCCAGAATACGTGCGCAATCAGCTTGTGTAGCACCGGGTGGCCGTACTGCCCGTGCAGCGCCGTACTCCACTTGATGGTCCGTTGCTGGAACGAGAATGCTTTGCTATAGCAACTGTTGGCCTATTGGAAACTTCCAGAACTCACGATCAGAGTCTCGCGCTCCACGGTCGCGGCGCTGAGGCTGCGGATTAGGGCTCCCAGGCGGGCCACCCAGACAAAGTTGTCGGCGGATTCGTCAAGCGGACCCCGCTTCTCCAGCGTATCCACCAGCAGCAGGCACAGGTCGGCCGCGCTGCTCTCCTGCTCCTTGTCTATCAGCTGCTGTGCTCCGTCGAAGAGGAGGTCCAAGCAGTCCTGGTAGCGCTTCTGCGCCGTATACCGAAAGTACAAAGTCCTGTACATCATGTGCGCCTCGTAGAACTCTCCTCCGGCCAAGGACTGCGACAGCTTGGCAAGAACGCGGCTGACACCGCGCTGCCCCGCGGACGCCGTACTGCCGCTGGCTACTGCACCTGTCTCGGCGGCGGCCATTTCTCCGATAGTGCTTAAGTTTCTCTCTAATTTGGAAGCCTAATTTTTACAATTTCTATATATTTACATATACACACATCCCGATAATGGACCGCCTATCGAAATCGACTTGTCCGATGACGAATGCACTAGAGGTGGAGAAACATCTGCCAGATAAAGTCTGACTAACTGGCAACACTGGAGGAGATAAACAAAGATAATCAGATTTGTTGTTGGAACCAGGACAAATGGACAATGATCCGAGGGAGAGCGCTTCCGCCAAGGACGAGCCGGCCGAGGGTGCCAGCCTGGCTGTCGCTACCAACTTCGCACCAAACCGTTGGGTGAAACTGAACGTGGGCGGCCAGATATATGCCACCACCATAGACACTCTGGTGGGCAGGGAGCCGGAGTCGATGCTGGCGAGGATGTTCCTGCAGGACGGAAACATGGTGCCGAGCGAGCGGGACGAGCAGGGCGCCTACCTGATTGACCGTAGTCCTCGCTATTTTGAGCCCATCATCAACTATCTGCGGCACGGTCAGTTCGTCTGCGACTCCAACGTCAGCATGTTAGGCGTGCTGGAGGAGGCGCGCTTCTTCGGCATCTATTCGCTGGTCACACACCTGGAGGAACGCCTTGGGCAGCAGGAGGATCCACAGAGCGATCGGCCGCTGACCCGCATGGACGTCATTAAGGCCATCATACAGACCTCAGTGATAACGGAGCTACGCTTCCAGGGCGTTAATCTTTCCGGAGCCGACTTACGGAAGCTAGACTTTCGCAACATCAACTTCAAGGTGAATATTTAGTAGCATTCAGAGTGTTTTACCCTCTATAATCTCTATATCTCTTGTTCCGCAGTACGCCAACATGTCCCACTGCAATCTGTCGCACACCAACCTTAACTACTGCTGCCTGGAGCGAGCGGACCTGCAGTTCGCCAACCTTGAGTGTGCACAGTTGGTTTCGGTGCGAGGGCTCTGCGCCAACATGGTAAGACCGGGGCTCCAGCTTTAGTAAAACATTTCTAACTTCTTGTATTTGCAATATTCTAGGAAGGTGCCAACCTCAGGGGCTGCAACTTCGAGGATCCCACCGGCGTGCGAACTAATCTGGAGGGCGTCAATCTTAAGGGCGCTTGCCTTGAGAGCAGCAACATGGCGGGGGTGAACCTACGCGTGGCCAACCTAAAGAACGCCAACATGAAGAACTGTAATTTGCGCGCCGCCGTGCTCGCCGGAGCTGACCTGGAGCGATGTAATCTGTCTGGCAGCGATCTCCAAGAAGCCAATTTGCGCGGAGCAAACCTGAAGGACGCCGAGCTGACGCTAATGGTGACCCCGCTGCACATGTCGCAGGCCATTCGCTGATCGGAGCTTCCCAGTCGAGGGGACACTACCATGTGCAATCACATATCACACCTTAATTATAAATTATTTGTAAAGAATGCGGTCTTAATCTAGTAAGTGTACATATGTGTTTTTTTTAACATAGCCCGTAAAATAAACAGTATTAGGATTGATTTTCTGAAAACGTGCATTAGAATTTAAATTCGATATTTGGTGGCGCCTAGCTTCTCGATTCCCCGAGACTACATACTTTTTGGGATTTTCGGCACATACTACAAGGTGCCATTAGATTACCTGTCAATGCCAAGTTCCAGGAGTCGTTCATTTGCGTTCGTTTCGTTAGACAAGTTGGTTGTTCAACCTTGAGCAGTTTTTTTTTGTTAATGTGTTTTAACAAAGTTCAAGCCTATTACCAAAGTGCGCGAAAGTGAAAGAATAGAAACATCGATATCCGCCTACGCTAAAATCGCTGAACTCCCACACCAAATTCGCGTCGAGGGAAACCGCGGGTTTCTGAAGTGGTAAGCGAGTTTATTTAAAAGTATGGATCAAGAACAAAGCAATTGAAACAAGAAATTGTTCATGTGAAAAGCAGAACTTAAAGGCAACACCAGAATTAAAATTATGGTCATCCATTGTAACCAAATAATGCAACACAGTTCTGCCACAGTTCTTAAAACATATATAACTCTGATTCTGTCTTTATCCCAACATCGCCATCATTTATATGATTTTAAAGTGACTTTCAGGCAAAAATTCCATCAGATTTAACAGGCTCTTTTTGCGTCTTCCTTCCGTCAAATATTACATTTTCGATGACACGATATATTTCCCATCCCCAAGTTACTAATCGATTGCAATATCGCCCCGCTCTCACCTCTAGGAAACGTGGTTTGTTGGAAGCACCCGAAGAAGTTTGACGTTGCTCTGAAATCTGTAATCTGTAACTTGTGTAAACCAGCGAGGAAAAAACTGTTGAGAAGAAAACTAGAAGACATTTTGGTACACAGCTTATAAACGCGACAAACGATGGAAAATCAAAGCAACGCAGCTCCCGCTGCCGCCGCAGAGACCGCGGAGAATGGCGCAAACACCGCGCAGGAGGTGTCATCGACAAGTAAGTTTTTCTCGACGAGGGGCAGTAGAGCAAAATCTTGCAAGTATTGCGCGAGTGTGCGAATGTTATCATAAATGTTCTGCGCCGTGTTCCGCGGTGCAATGCACTATTCGTACATGTTTCGAATCGGGATCAAGGGCAAAATCGCAGCTGGCCAGCTTCGGGAATTCGGTTTTTTTGGTTTGGTTTCCCTTTGCATACGGCCATTTTACGAAGTGTGAGTGCACTAAGTTGTCAAAATTCCGCCATATTTTTTTCTAGTGGACTCTAGCTGTAAATAAGAGTTGTCAAAGTGCCGGAACTTTAAAGCGGCAAAGTAGTTGCGAAATGACATTAGGAAGGAAGAAAAAAGTACAGCAAGAGGGGAAAAGAGACCAGCAGCAAGAACAACAACAACTGTGTGTATACATGCCCGCTTTTTCTTGTCGGTGTCTCAGATCCACGATTGTGTTGTTGACATTAATTACGTCATCGAGGCATTCTTATGCTGAAAACGAGCAAGCCGACAGCGGCAATTACTATAGCGGCCGCAAATAGTGCGATATGAATCATTTTCGGCGGCCATTTCGGTCGCTCTTGGCCGAATTTGAGTGATTTCGTGCTGGCGCTGTGTCATTCCTTGCACGGCGTTCTCTACGCCCCTCTCCCGCTGTTGCACACAAGCGCGCACACACACACACATCACACCACTCCACCTACCATGCATACATATTTAATTGAGAAATTCGCGTTTTGATGCGCTCATCGCTGAGAAATGTTTTGTGCGTGTGTTCCATGTGTGAGTGTGTGAGTGCCGGAGCGTTGCCAACTTATTGGCCATGCGTCAATATCGAAATTCAGATGGTTTTAAAGTGAGTTTTTTTTCCTTTTAAATCTCGCCGCAATGTACGCTAGTTTTGGCCATTTGTTGGTAAAGTAATTTCTTTCCTGGTGGTCATGCACACACACACATACACTTGGATGATTTGCAGAATTCGCACAGGTGGCAACTCTGTCGACTGTTTTTCATTCAGATATTTTTATTTTTTGTGATGACAGACCCGGCATTTGCAAGTGTTTGTTTGGGCTAAATTGTTGCTATCTGATAGCTGGGCGTGGAAACCGGTTTATCAGCCGCTGTATCACCTCTAGTCCGGCAAATACCTGGCGTGATAACACGGGTTCACTGCAGGCTCCGGCGATAAGAGCCGCTCGAGGCTGACACACAGCGTTTGTGCCGGTCAGCAGATTCGATTTCCACCTATCCATCACTAATGAAATCGCTCATCCTGTGTCACCCCACAGCTCAACCCATAGAGCCCACAAAGCGCTCACTGCGCGTTCAGACCTGGAAGAAGATCCAAGAGGGCAAGGTCGGTATTGGATTTAACAACATATTCAACCGGATTCCGGCGTTCCTCGAAGCCGAAAAGGCTGCTGCACTCCTGACCAACGAGGAGGAGTTTAAGAAAGCACGTAAGTGGCTCAAAGGGCGGCATAATCGTGTCCAGCCTTGGTTCTTACCCCTTTCCGTACCGCAGAGCACATCAAGGTAAACATCGATCGCGCCTTGCACGACTTCAAGGAGCTGGCCCTGCTCGCCGACAAGTCGGTCTATTTGCCCAGCACTCGCGACTCTTCTGCGCTCTGCCTCAAGGTCGATGTGGCCGCAGATGCCACCGAGGAGCAGAAGAAGGAGGCTCTGCGCGTTCAGGACATCCAGAAGTTCCGTACGGAAATCGGATTGGACAGCGGACTGAAGCTGGACATTGTTGTGATTGGCTCTGTTGTGGTGTCGCGCGATGGCTACCGCATCGGCCGCGGCAATGGTTTTGCCGATTTGGACATCGGCCTGCTCATTGAGCTGGGTGCCATCACACCCCAGACAGTCATTGCCACGATAGTGCACGACCTGCAGGTGGTGGACTCTCTCCCCGTGGAACTATTCCAGAAGTACGATACGCCTGTGGACATTATTGTGACACCCACCGAGGTTATTCGTGTCGCTAAGCGTTTGCCGCGTCCCAATGGCGTCTTCTGGGAGCTGTTGTCTGAGCGTCGTCTGAAAATCTTGCCTGTTCTGCAGCAGCTTAAGGAACGCGAGCAGAAGGCGGGCAAATCGATTGCCTTGAAAGAGGAGGACACCGATGTGGAGCAGCATCAAAACAATAGGCGCCGCCGTGGGCCCGTGCGTCGTCGCTTCCAACGAGGAAACCCAGGACGCACCACCTCGCAGACTGACAACGAACATCAGGGCGTGAGTATGATTTGCTCTGGTCGAGAGCTTGTGTGTAAACTTTTGATGTAACTCTAGGAAGCCGCACAGAAGCGCACGCCTCGCCGCAAGGGTCGTGTTGTCAATCGCCGCAGACGTACAACCAAGGTTAGTAGCCCCAAAAGGGATGCGATTTCTCAGATCTTAATTAAAAGATATTCGTTTTTTTTTTGCAGTCTGAGGGCGAACAGTCTGGAGTGGAGGGAGGTGCCAAGAGTGAGGATCGTAAGTTTGAAGAGGGTGCCGCTGGCGAGCGTCGCCCAAAGAAGAACAAGAATCGCGGACCGCGTGATTTCTGCATTAAATTGACAAATTTGACACGCGACATTCGCGTCAAGGACCTGAAATCTGAGCTCCGCAAACGTGAATGCAATCCGTTGTCGATTACATGGAAGGGTAAGCAACTATTAGCAGAATTTTGATGCATCTGCTAATTACTACTACTTGTTCTTTGGTAGGTCACTTTGGCAAGTGCTTCTTGCACTTTGGAAACCGCAATGGTACGCCCAGCACCCAGGACGACGTTGACAAGGTGTTGAAGTCACTGAACGATCTCTCGCTGACTATCACCACCGGTGGCGAGTCGACCCCAGCTGCCGCCACCGCCGCCGGCACTGAGGGTGAAGTCACCGTGAAAACTGAGCCAGCCGAGTCGGCGGCGCCAGTGCAGACAAAGACGATCAACGTTAATGTCGAATTGATCAAGTTTGGCGCTAAGAAGAATGCCACTGGCGCTAATGCCGAGGAGGGAAATGCTGCCGGCGATGCGCACAACGGAGGTGAGGCCGATGCCGTTGGTGGCGGAGACGTGGGCGGTGGCGCACGCATCGAATCTGTGGACACAACCACAGTATAGTATGACTTCGCATTTGGCGTAGCCACTGAACGGTTGCGGCGGATCTCCGCCGGCAGCGAAACGTTTGGAGTTCAACGAAAAAAAGTAACATTTTGTTTAGAGAAAATCGAAAAATATCAAACAAGAAATGAATAGAAAACGAACTCCGGACACAAAACAAACACAACTCACACTCAACATACAACATGCAACATGCAACACTTCATAACATACAAACTAAACACATGCTCATACGTTGCAGCTTGTAGTTTCTTCTTCTCCTTCATTATTCTAACAAGCTAAAAAAAAAGAGCAAAAGCAACTATTTCTAACGTGAACACACACACACAGACCATTGACGCTTTTTAAAAACAATTGCATTTGTTTTTGCCTGAGAAAAACAAAACGAGAGTTCGTTTTCATCTTAATTGAAATGATTGCAGAAATACTCGTTCCACAAACGCAGAGTGGAACATAATTTCTATCTACAAACATTAATAACACTTTAACACTTAACTTTTCGCGACTTTTCATAGTCCCGAGTGATGAGTTATTAGGGACTCCTTCCTAAATACTTTTCATTTTGATTTCACACCTACCTCGGCACCAAGATCCAGTGTTCCGCGGCTATCACGCAGTTGAGCTGCAGCTGATAGGGTGGGCATCGCGGGTAGGTTTCGTGTAATATTCGTAAATTGTAATATTAGTCGCAAAAGCCCAAATAAACATGAAGATGAATTGTGAATACGATAAAATGAATTAACACACTATTAACACGTTGCATTTTCGCTAAGAGAATTATACAAAAAGGAAAGGATCGTAGTTTGGTTCGAGTTGACCCACATTCACCGCAAACACCAATACACCCTTGAATAATTATATTTTAACAAAAGATCAACAGAATCGTGAAAACAACAACAACAATTATACATACAAAGCAGAACATAATTATTTACTCTTTTTTATACAAAGGAAAGGCATTACAAACAAACAAAAAAATGTGAAACATGAATGAAATATAACTTGAAATAAAAACTTCAAAAAAATCGAAACCCTTGTGCGCAGTGCCATTTTAAAGTTTATTTATTCATATTTCTAACATCTAACAATATTTACAAAGAGTCTTAGCTTAGATCCTAGTTGCTCTCAATCGAAGTTCCCTAAAGGATATCAAATTTTATTCAGTGTTCACATATATATATTTATCTCTATATACACGTACAAAGATGAAATTCAGCGGAGCTCGAAAAATAGGTTCTGGTTCTCTGTGTGGATGGATGGATGGATGATGGCTGCCTGCCAAGTCATCGTTGGGTGCATGGGCGGGGATTTGATGCACTCTGAAACCTGATGCGTGGCATGACACTCGCTCTAGGGTTTTGAGATTAGGGCATTACTTCTGAATGGGACTTGTGGCCTTGTCCAGCATGCTGCTTGCTTTCCTGGGACTAATCGCTAGGGAGGTTGCTCCGGCGGACTGCGGCGACGGAGTGCGGTCTATGAACTCGATGCTGTCGCTCTTCGATTGGGAGGCCATGGACGCTTCCGCGGCCGCCTGAACGATTGAGGCGGCGGGCTTCTCCTGTATAGGCGCCAGACTGTTGACTATTGAGTTGGCCATGGCCAGCTCCAGCTCGCGTTGCCAGTCATTTTCCTTCTGTTCCATGGCCTTGCGTTTGAGCTCCTTGTACCGGTTGTAGACGATGAATTCCTTGACCAGCGCAGTCTCAGGATCACTATCCCTTTGCGCAGACCTCTGCTTGGCCAGACGCTTCTTCTTTTTATGCAACGGTCGCGTCTCCACGATCATCTCCTCCAGCTCCAGACAGGGATCACAGTTGAGGTGGTCTTCGGGTGGCTTGAATAGCGGCTTTATCTTCTTGTCCAGCACTTGCTGGAAGTCAATGTTTCGCAGCAGCGGCGTTTGATGCAGCTCCTGTTTCGTGCTGATCCTGGCCCCGGGATACGTCGAGAGTAACTGAAAGCGCAAATAACACATGTGAATCTCCACTAACTAGATTAATGTCATGGTGGACTTCACACCTTTTGCAGCAGATCGATAAATTGGCTGCTCCAGTAGCGGGGATAGTGCACGGGCGTATTCAGTATGTTTTTGATTTCGGCCAACGGCGTGTTTGAGTGCACCACAAAAGGACGGTTGTTGCCCCGCATCTCGTACGCCACAACGCCGAGGGACCACCAGTCGACCGGATAGCTGTAACCGGCTATAACGAAATTGAGACAACAGTCAGGACAACACAGGACGCAGTCAATTGGCCACATCCGAGACCCATCGCCCAACGCCCATCCGCCGGCAAAGCTCCCCATGTTGGTTTAATTTCGTTTCCTGCCTGCCAACTCACCCACTTCGTCCAGAGCGCACAGAAACACCTCGGGCGCCATATAGGGCTTCGTCCCTGACATGCTGCAGGCCAGGGCATCCTTTTGCAACCTCGTTGCAATATTAAAATCAGTCAAGTGAGCGTGTCCTGAAATTAATTTGATGTTAGGGGATAGTGACGCATGAGTTTGGTTATTTTAATTGCATTTTGTTGTGGCGTCCTTGCCAGAGCGCATAATGGCTTTTTACAAACAAATGATCAAATTAAATATCCTGCACCCGAGGCAATAAAAGTTGAAGTGGGCTTAGATAGCACTATGTAACAAATTTAAAAGCTTTTATTAATAATTTGTTGGGAAAGTTGTCCCATTTAATAACTTCTTCTACCTAGGACATCCAATCTATATTCTAAATTAAATAAGAACTAAGATCAAATAAAGAGGAAATTCATATTTTCTCGAGTTTGGGACATTAATTCCCCATCTTAGGCAATTCCATTAGCCCCTCCTGCCCTTTTCAGCTTGACAGGCATATCCTGTCTGGCTGATTCACAGCGACGGGGCTGCTGGAAGGCAAATGAATAAATTGTGCTTGGGAGCTGTTAGAGAACACACCTGGGCACAGGAAATGGGCTCACGAAGTTGTGTACGACAACGAAATCAATAAATGGCAATGGGACACTGAATTATTATTATTATGTGGCATGCTATGCCACTCGACAGCCTGACACCAGGGAAGCCCTAGTTTCCATCCCGAATACTTACCAGCATCGTCCAATAGGATATTATCGGGCTTAATGTCCCTGTGGACCACTCGCTGCGTCTGCAGGTACTCCAGGGCACTGCCCAGCTCGCACACTAATAAGGCCACACTCTGCTCGGAGAACTCCACCTGAAAGCGATTGGGAGGTGGGGAAATCGAACCGGAGTACACGAAGAAGTTGTCGCTGGTGGACTTACCCGGTTCTGTAAGTGATATCTTAAGTCGCCGCCAGTCAACAGGTCGCAGACCATAAATAAATCCTCCTCATCTGCAAAGGGAATAAGAGGTACAGATATATGTGTTTGAGTGCTCTGCGGTACCAGCAGTACCAGTACCGGCTTCAAAAGAAATGCACAGAGTTAATTTGCATTTTGATTGCCAATCAGCAACAGCATCAGACGGATAGAAAAGGTGAGAAAGGAGCCAGGAGATGGCGAGCAACAGGAGCCGCACAAAGCTGCCACAGGTAGCTCTCTCTTTCGGCTTATTTGCATATATACATATACATATGTACAAAGCTACAAGGATGTAGCATAAATACATACAAAAGGACATGAGTACGCGAAAAATTAGAGTGGACTAGGTGAAACGGGTAACAGATAACTGAGTTTTTGGGTTTATTAAATATTTAAAAATGCAAAATGTTAAAATATATTTAAAAAATGTTTAAATGTTAAGATTTGCTCACAAGGAGACCATTTTATTATGAGACAAAATCCTTTCTATGATCAATTTGTCAATCTGCAACGTTGCGTATGATTGATATGATTCTTAAGGTTCATCCCAATGTGTGTTAAAGTCGAGATTTGAGCTAGTCTATCGCTCTGTCGTGGTTTTGCAGCCACTTACCCTGAAATGAGAACCACAAATTGACGAGAAACGGATGCTCCAAGGAGGATAGCAGCTCCACCTCCTTGATGACCCCGCCAAGGGCTCCACGCAGTTCGCAGGCTGAACGACTAACGTATTTCATGGCATACAGAATGCCACTGTCGCGCTTTTGGACGATGCATACCTGTGTTAAAGAGTCCATGTCTTTAAAATGAAAAAGTCCCCAAAATGTTTAGCATAAACCTACCTTTCCGAAGCTTCCTTTGCCTATGGCACGCAGAATTTGGAAGTGGTCGAAATTGACTGAAAATATGGAAGAGTCGAGAAGTTTTCAGATTTTACCCTAGTTTCCACTGAGCACCCACACACCCCCGGCCTTTAATTGCAACTGTGGATGGAGCAGCATATAGGCCATGGCTGGTTCATTGCCTGGGCAAGTCGACTTCGGCAGGACCTGCCGCAGCTGATGGCGCTGAATCGGACAAATGGAGAACGGCGGCAGGGGATCCACTTGAAGAAGCCACAAATTGGGAAACCACAGGCCTACTAGTGCCTCGAAGTGCTCCTTAGTCAGATTGCTGACCTTTAACTCCTTTAGGTGTTGGCTGGCACTGTCCAGGAGAAACTGAAAGTCGTCAACGTTCAGCGGCACCTCCAGCAGGTTCAGCGAGATTCTAATCAACCGGCGACGCCAGATGCTGCCCAGCAATGGACGGCAGCGCTCATAGGTTTGAAGCATGGCAATTTGGTCGGGCAGTTCCAATAGCTCCAGGATCTGTGACAGGCTCAGGTCGTCCAGCTGCTCCATATCGTTAGCTCTTCTCGCCCCCGGCTGTGAGTGTGTGTGTGTGGAAACGTGATATGGAAATTTTTCCAGTTTCTATTGCCCCCACCCGCTCCCGGCTACTGCGTTGTTTTGCGTTCGTCCTATGTGGCAATTACCCAAACCCTTATTGACAACCAGGACCAGATTCCACTTCACTCCCACACACTTACCATCGTCGTCGGCGAGCAGACTCGCGTCGGATCTGCTCGATGTGTTGGCGCCCATGCTGCTACATCAATGGGTTGGACCGACCTCGTTTCACAGCTCCCGCTTGGGGCGTCCAGTTGTCCAGATGCCGTCCAATTGGCCTCTCTACCGTTGCAGCCTCGGGTGCTTGTGCCTGCGTTGTTGATGTTTGCTCGTTGTCCGGGCTGACTACACAAGTATGTATACGTACTTTATGGTGTTGTTACAAATTGGATTCACCTGAAACGAGGGGCTAAGTTTTAGATTGATTGGGCGGCAGAGATAGGTAGGACACGGTAGGGCAACGACAAGTGATGCCTTTAGCAAAAAAAAGAGGCAACAATGGCCAGGCCACAGAGTGAAAATTACATTACTAAGGTTTAAAGATTGCTTAATTTAATTCCTCAAAACTATACATTTACTGTTATTCTTATGGCTTTATTTTTTGGCTTGGTGCTCAAGTCCATTTCTAATTTTATGAGAAAGATTTGCTCTTTCGGTAGCCAAACTAAGAATCAAATAAATTATATTTAAAATCAATAAAAACTTTTTAGTTTTTCATAAATTTCTCATGTGCATAGTAGGCGCTTGAAGCTTTGACATCTTTCAAGTGTCTGTGTCATGTCATAGAGATTTATTTCATTTTGGTTACAAAACCATTCACTCCGCACCATAGACGTCACACCCGGTGTTCAGAGGTATAGCAAGGTTCAAGCTACTGAACAGCATCGCCACATAATGAGCTGCAAGGAGGAGTCCATTGAGATCCGTGCCAAGGGACGTGGCCAGGAGGCTATTGTCTCCCTGCGCCAAAATGAATTGATCCAGAACCTGCGCGCTCTGGTGGCCGTGCGTTTCGAACTGGCCATTTCCCAGATTGTGCTGGTCTTCGCCGGTGAGGTGCTGCGCGACGTGGGAACCATCGACAGTCGCGGCATTATTTCGGGAGTCACGGTGCATGTGGTGTGCCGCCCTGAGTTGCCGGTCCTGGCCACTCCGGTGTCCAGCTCGATTCAGCTTAAGCCGCAGACGGATCCGTTACGCTCGCGGGCCGCTGCTTCTCTTGCCCGAATGATCGGACATCCCCGGCTGCTGCGGAATCTGTTTCAAGCAGATCCGCGCATCCGTTGCCTGATCGAGAGGGACGCAATGCTGCGCCATTTCCTGAACAGCGATAAGAATCTTCGCGAGGTGGTCTCGCAGGTTTTTGGTCCGGCCAGGCAGGAAATGGAACGTCGTCGCGATCTTCACCATCTCCGCCTAGAGATGGTGCCTGGCGGATACAAGCTGCTGGGCCGGATGAGCTTCCTCATACGCCAGGCCTACGAGAACAATGTGGCCAAGACCTTCCAAAAAGCCCGTTCTGACTCTGGAGATGGCACGAATCCGCAGCGCGGATTGGAGAACAAGCAGCCTTTGCCGAATCCCTGGCTCCTGAAGCCTTCGCCAACTCTTTGGAACAGCGTGAATGCAAAAATGCGGGCAAGGTGTAACCGCATGATAAGAGCCATTCGGGCGCAACGCCTTTTCGATGAACGGGAACTCGATGAGGAGCAGGAAAATACTTCAAATCCATCGCCACCACCATCGCCATCGCCATCTGTTGGCCGCGAGAAGACCCCATCACCACCACCAGCTCCGAAGAAGAGAACTGTTCGCGATGTCTATCATGATCAGCTGAAGGAGCTGGTCCAGAAGGGCTACACAGATCGCCACCGCAACGTGTACGCCCTACGGATCTCCCTGGGCAACGTGGACAGCGCCGTCCGATTGCTGGACCACTGGAATCGTTCGGGAGAATAACGCGTTGTCTTCCTAATACAATTTAATTCGTTTTGTTTTTGGCGATCAGACTGCATCATTGTAGCCCATCCGAAAGCATACAGATCCACTTAATCCATTCAATCCACTCAATATATACGATTAAATATCGGAAAAATTATAAATTTACGTTGTATTTAGTGCATTTTTATTTGAGATTTTTGCAAATATTTTTCTAGTATCCTTTGCTATCAGTTAATCATCTCTGAGGAAAGACCACTGTGCGATGTCTGTCCGCAGTTGTGGCTATGATTGATGGGACCTAGTTGCTCAAGCCTTGCATATGTATTTGATTGCTCTCCCTTGTTCCGTAATACTTTCATTCTTTCCACCATCCATCACAACGACCTCTCTTGAAAGTCTCTGACAGATTCCATCGCCTCTCGTCTATCAAGGGGGTTGCCTGCCCCAAGGCAATCGGAATCGTATCAATTTTATGCCATTTGCCATCAGCTCACACACCTGACCCACCCAGCCACCGAATATTTCACCTGAACGTATGTCAATTTTATTTCTCCTTTGATGAATTAAAGGACGATTGCTTCGGTCCTTGGAAATTGTATCCCCACTTGATAGGAACAACCAGGAAAAGGAATGCTTTAAGTATTCTAATTAATGAATCCCTTTAGAAATTACTTTTAGATAAAACGTAGATATTTTTGAATATCTTTAATTTACATTGCTAAACAATATAATATAATATTATCTATAATTATTCTAAAAGAGAGAAACAATATACTTTTGTTCTATTAGTAACCTTGTAAACTTCCTCTTCACAAAGGTTGTTTTTTTTTATAAAAATACGTTGCAAAGTTAAAGCCTCAATTATAATTTCCTTTACAAGGGGAAGCAACTTTAAATGAGTTTACTTCTGTTTTTCCCAACATTATGCACCCTTAAATTTATATCTGCCGCATTTAAATTGCTGGGTTTGGTTTGCTTTAGGAAAGTTTATGATGAATTATGAATTTTATTTAAAACCTTATGTTTTAGTAATTGTGGAGCGTGGTTTGGGAACCCAGAGCTGCCAGGAACTAAACTCATTTGAATGCAAAAGCAGCAACAAGAGAACAGTGTCATTAAGCCATTCAGAAAAAGTCCTCCCAAATGGGCGGACTTAGCCGACGAAATTGTGACAAAAGCGACGCATTTCCATTCCCAGTCCCCACGGCATCTGCGGAGTCCTGGCTGCTTGATTAGAGTCCTGTTTGTCTCCCAGGGAAAGGGGAAGTGGCGGAGTCTTGGCTATGTGTGTGCCTTGTAGCTTTGTAGTTGGCGGAGCTGTTGCCACCAGCGCTAATGTAGCGAAACAAGCGTCCATTTTGCCCACTCATTTTGCATTTAAATATTTTATGAAATCGGCAAAGAGCCAGCCAGCTAGTCAGCCAACCCTGCGAATGTCCTTTGATGCGATTGCTGTGCCGGAAAAAGTGTCACCTTGAAAAGGCCAGAGCATTCGAAGGGCTGGCAAAAGGTGTTTCAGCTTTCATTTTAGTTTGTGCCTCGACTTTCTCTCTTTTTTAACGTCCATTGAAGCTAGAGGCAGCGTCTAAGCAGAGGCAGCGACAGCTTTTATTTAAATTAGAAGTCCTTTATTGAGTTACCAGCAGTGAGCAACAATTTCCTCAACTTTGCTGTGGTTGTGGCCAGCCACAGTTGCGGTGGCAGTGAGGCACCTACACAGCTCCAGCTCCAACCACTTCTCTGTCATCCGATTGAAAGATTTCAAAGGAGCTGCCTGCTAGATACTAAATTGGGAACGGATGCGTTATCCGACGAGGGAATTTCTACCTAGATACTAGCATTTCGCCAGTGACACATCCATAAATTTCCATGTTTTGTGGTTTGTTTAAAAGAATTTAAGCTGACAGGTGAATGGTTAAAGCTGTATATAGTTGGCATTTATTTTTCATGTTCGAGGTTTCATTTTGGTAAATAAATTCGAATATTATTGCAAATGAATGAAATTTTGGTAGAACAAATCTTTAATAGTTCTTACACAATATTTTTCTATTCCCACGCGACTATATATTTGTACTTTCTACCTAAAATTTAGGTTTCACCTTAACAAAAAAATATTCTTTACAAAAACACTTTATTTAGGAAGTACCTCTATGGCAAAGGGAAGCACTTTATGTATATTTTTTGTCTTATACAAGCAGCTCTTAAATTTACATGTCGATGTGAACAACAGCACGAAAGGATGGGGAAGGATTAAAGGGATATCCCCTTCGTGCGTTTGTGTATACTTTCAGGCGCGAAGCTGAGCGTGAGCGGATGCAGGATTTATGAATATGGGGGCAGCGTTAAACGGATTTCACCGTAAGATGGCTGTCGCACTCAGGCCAACCATCTTTCATCTCAGGGGAGATTGAGACCAGGGAAAAGTGATTCCGCTTTAAGTTTCAGATGTTTCTTTCGGGCGGCGCCTGGTGCTGCATTAGATTCCACATGAAGGCGTCTTTGTTTCGCAAGCTCCTTTGTGCCTCGTTTCCAATGTCCTGGCTGTTGGAGTCAGCAGACTGACTGACTGACTGACTGACGACTGACTGGCTGACTGACAAGATTAGGATGAGACCGCCATCCGTGCGCACACACGTCTCATCCAGAGTTGCACATTTCACGCCACAATGGTCGCCGAAAATAAAAGCCCGAATTCCAGGGTAAAACCTCTGACCCATCGATTGATTTTGCTTAATTAACAAAGCACGCAGGGAGCAAGCAGACCGAAATGGGTCAAATGGCTGGCCGGAATGGGAGGCCTGCTGTGCGGGCAATTAGCAAATGAGTTATGAATACATTAAGAGGAACCCGAAAGATGATCTGTACATGTATATATTATATTATGCTTCCCCACAATCAATGCCTTTGCCATTAATCAATTGAAGCGTTGGCTTAACTGCGTAAAAACAAAATTGTCAAATATCGAACATCGAGCTGTTAGACAACAACGTCAAAATAAATGACAGCTGAATCAATCAAAACACTGCCAAAATCCTTAGTCCTTAGTCCTCCTCTTCGGCTGGTTGGTTGGGTGGCTGCGGGTTCCAATTAGAGGAATGCTTAATTAACAGCCAGGATCCAAGCTGTTTCGTATTCTTTTCTTGTTTTTCCCCCTTCCACTGGATCCCCGAGCGTGAGTCGGCAACTCGCCGCAAGAACTAACAAGGGCGAAGCTCGAAATGAGGACGACGCCTCGGAAGTCGGCGACAGCAGGCGCCCATCAATCCTGCCAGCCATCCATCCATCCCGGATCCGAACCTGAGCCTGAACCCTTCATTAGCAGCTGGACAAAGGCAAGAGTAAACACCGAGAAATCAGCTTTGAAAATTTGCATTTTTTATTTTCCCTTCACCTTGCTGTCTTTCGCCTTCTTTTTCACCTCTAATGAGAAAATTCCGTGGCCTTGTAGCTAAAGTTGAAAAAAAGCAATCAACTTTTGTTCTTGATGCCAACGGAAAATATTAATTATCGCCTAATTGCAAATATCGTTCACAAGCAACGTATTTTTGCATAATTTATGGAATGATTTATTAAAAGAGATCGTTTTCTTGAATATGATCCTTTGGTAATTAAAAATTTCTTACTGATGGCAGGCTACTCTTTTTTCTACCAACATTTCCTTGTGAATTTAGCAATCTAATATGGTATCCATCAGTATTTACTTGTAACTTATCCATGCTTAGCAAAGGCAAAGGAAATATCAAACCAGCTAACAACAATTTCAAACAAATTCAATTAATTCTCTTTTTTTTTTACAATAAAAACTAATCAAGCAACCTATATTTTACCACTTTCTAATTTCATAAGAAACCCTGGGAAAAATCCAAGAACAACTGTCAAGTATTAGGGGCGAAAAAGTTGCTGTAATCTGTGGTAAATGGCATCTCGCTCCTTGCTGGGATCCTGTTAAAGGATTACAAGTGTTTCCCAGTGTCAGGCAAAGTGAAAGCAATGAATGCCGCCAGACAGTGATTTTCCCACGCTCCAGCCATAAGTACGAAGGCGTGTGTGTGTGGCACAACTTTATGGCACCGCCCTTGCTCCTAACATTACTTAATCATAATTCATTCCAGACCCTGACCAGGGCTATTCGCAGGACATTAACACTAATCCTTGAGCAGAGGAGGAAACAGCAGTCGTTCCATAAGCTCCGTGTAATGGTCCTGGGCATCGTAAACGAGCGAATTTTATAGCGATTTCTGTTTACGGTCCCCGAGTTCAAAGAACAAATATTATTTAGATTGCATTATGCGTATGTGCTGTGGCGCGTTTATGCTTTTCCTGTGTGTGTTTGTGTTTTATGATTTCAAAATTTGATGGCCCATCATGCCGTGGCACGGCACCTCGCACTGACCCTATAGAAATACGTGTATATATATGATTTTCACCATAACTTTAGCCAGGTGGAAATTCCCGTTAACTTTATCAAATATTTGCCAGAGTTTATGGCAAAAAACAGAAAAGTTGGTTTCCAATTTGTTTGTTCTGCGATTGTTTGTTCACGCATTGCCGACTGCGAACGGCAGGACAATTGCCAGGACGAAACAAAACAAAAATCCAGGCAATTGGATTCGCTTTGAAATTGAATTAATTGCGAGCCCTTAGAGTGAGTGCCCTTTATTGCTAACTCGGGTGAATACGGACCGGGTTCCTATGTTCCAGATGACATCATCGCCATCATCATTATTCCGTGTCGGGTCGCAGAGGAAAAATCTATAATTTGAAGCGACTCGATGGAGCCGCCGCGCGATTCATGTTTACGGCCGCTCAACCGAGTTGTTGGCGGCGCTCCGATTTAATTTATGTGTACACTCAGTGCCTTGTAAGCAAGCCGCTGTAATGTCTTAATGCCGCTGCCCTGCTCCTCTTTTGCATAATCCAAATCAAAATGTGAGTTGGTGTCATATTACCATAGATAACTCATTGCCGGAGCGACAGGCAACAGCTAGGGATGAGGGCAGAACGACAGGACGATAGAGCGGGGCAGCCACCCCCAAAAGCACTTCAGGAATCAAGCTGACAACTAAATTCAATGCTGCCGAAAGGAAGCAGAGTTCATTGACATCTCGTGTCGGGTTGTTTCTTTGCACTCTCCCGCTCGATGGGGCAGCAAAAATAGCAGTTCAGTCGGTCAGTGCAGACAAGGTACACTAACGAAAAATATTCGAAGAAATTATATATTTATTATTTATTTTGGTATTGTTATATTTATAGTTTCTTACTTGAACAAACAGGGAGAATGGAAGCTAATTGCCGAAAGCCAACATGAAAACATCTTTGCAGTCTACAATTGGTTTATTCTTACTGAAAGTGAGCCAATTTGTATTATTTTTCAATTAAATAATTTGGGTTTGAATTGCTAATCCGAATTATAACATCCCACATCGCGTTTTGCCTTAATTAGACCTTTAAAAGACATAAACATTTCGAATTTTTTGGAATACCTTATGTCCTTTATCCATTTTATGTTTTTATGCAAATGAATTATATTAATTTGTATAGAGTATCTCTGTTTATTTAAAAAAAATACTATATGCAAGGCAAAGTACAAAAATGTAAGAAAAGTAAATCCATATCATATTTAAAACAATTAATATTGATTATTGAATATGAAAGAAACAAGGAAATATTTTACAATTCAATGGTCTGTGCCTCGCTTCCTCTGAACTTTATGGAAAACAAACCCTTAATATTCGCAAAATTTCTAAGAAAACAGACTCTGCACAGTTGATTGTCCTTTGTTCAAAAGTGTTGTCCTTTTTGCACCGCACATATGATGATGGCCAGCACTGAGACAAAAATACCACCTCGCTCATATCTACATGCCAGAGAGCACATAAAAATTTGCTTAAGTCAGCAGCGCACTCGGGTATTATATTTGCTAGCAAAAATCTCATAACATTCTTGAGGAAACGGGAGGCAAAAGAAGGCAACCAACTCGCGTCCTTTGAATTTATCGATTGGCGTTGCTCACAGAGGAGCATGCATGTGGGGCGGCGTTGTGTCAGGCCCATTCAAATTGCACTCGGAATATTCGCCCCTTGTAAATGGTCCAAAATGCTGGGCTCGCAACAAACGCCAAGACATTTTTGCTGCCACACTCCCGGCACACATACACATATCCTTGCGCTGGGGATAGGCATACCTGTGTGAGTTGGTGGGGTGTTATTGCCGCTTTGAACCTTTCTTGATGGATAATATCTATGTATGTGCGTACATATGTAAATTCATGTAGGTATGTTTGTTTGTGTCACTGGCGCCGGCAAAAAGTCACGCGATTGTCAAGATAACACTCACACACAGATATGCAATGGCCACTGTTACAGTTATTTACGTTTTCGTCAGGTTCGAGACCCGGCTGAAAAATGGCGTCGCCCCCCAAGTACAAACAACCGTTATTCGGCACGGCCCGCGAGCAACTGAAACTGTTTTGGATGCAGCCATTGTTTACCATTTACCGAGGATACGCTGAGCGAGAGATAGAGAGAGTGAAAGGACGAGAGAAAGCGACGCAGGCGCAGGAGAGCCTCTCTCTCTCTGTTGGCCAAATCTGTGCGGCCCTTATGAATGAACGCCAATTAGCCAAGTCGGCTGGCTACACTTTATTATTATGATTACTTTCGCTACGATTATGATTCGGGGGGCTCTATTTACTTGCCCTACTTTCCGGGGCGCCAAAGAGGCGCATCCCACTTGGACGGAAAACGGATTGCGTTGCCATCACTCATCTCTCACTTTTGCTAACGATGAGCCTGTCTGCATCCGGCTGGAGGCAGGACTCTTTACCGAGAAAACCTTCTCAATTTAAGTCAATTAATTCCAAAACGCCAGAAAATGATATGCGTATGCCTCGAAGCTTGGCATTTACGCTTAGATAAATGCGTGTGCGAAGTACCTTTTATGGCTAACACTCGAAGAAATATACACAGGCCTTATATCATATCCTTGAAAGGAAAATGAAGAGAAATACACTTAATATTCCAACAGAAAACTGCATTGAAGGACTCTATATAATGTAAGTAAACTAAATGTAAACATCAATTGAAAACCCTAGCCTTTAAGGCTTTAAGGCTGTATGTGATAAGACTAAAGGGACACGTTTTTCATTATAGCCTGGGATTAACCTTAAGAAATGTAAATCCAATAATAGGAATTATTTAATAAAAAACACGTATATATTTTAAGCATTCCCGTTATCCAGGATTCTGGGAAATAATTTCAATATCTGCACATATCCTCGGGTAGGCGTGTGTGTGTGTACACTGTACATACATTCATGCCTAGGTGTTTTTTTTCGACTCCTGCGAGGTGAGAAAGTTGGAGCGATTCTACCTCCTGCAATGCCGCCCTTCCATTTTACATGACATACTTTTGAGGGCCGTGCGCATTGTTTACACAAAATTTCATTGTTTATTCTGCTGATAATGCTTCAGAAAGATATAAGTGAGAGAAAGAAAGAAAAGCGAAATATCTCTGCCAAAATACATGTACACAATCAAGCACATTCCTCGTCGCTCCGGGACTCCGTAAATTCAATTCTTGTGTTGTTCCTGCCTCCGTCGCCGCTGCCTGGCGCTTAAAAGGCTATTTAAATTCGAGAAAGTCAAAATTGTTTGTCTTATGCGAAGCAAGACCAATAATCCAATGTGGTTTAGGGCACTCACTGAATAGGCAATGGGCCCAGACGAGCTTCTGCGGCCTCCGAGGACCTTAAAGAGGCATCTAAATATTTCCATTTTGCCTCCATCTTGATTATTCACTCGGAAAAGGGGCCTCCTAGAGCCTGGCCTGCTAGGATGTACGGGTTGAGTGAGGAATTCTAAGGACGAGATTAATTTCGATATTGCCTTCAATTTCAATCTCATATTTCAGCCAGTCGTTGCATTAGCCAGCGTCCCTCACGAGGCATACAATCATCGTCTTGAATTCACCCATCCAGTTCGAGGCCAAGGACTCCTTCACTTTCGTCCTCTTGGCGCACCGCATTTAATTAAGAGCCGTTCGGGCTTTCAATTAATTGAATTAAACGGCTGTTTTAAACGTAATTTAAATGGCAAGGGAAAACTTTGAACTCTGCTGCCTTCGTCTGGATTTGTTATGCAAATCAATTCGAAATCATTGGAAGCAATAAAGCATTTGCTGTTTGTTGCTAGCCACTAATTAAACCAAGTTGATGCTATTATTTCGAAAGGCCTTCCGGGAATAAGTATTCCGAGAAAAGGACGAAGTCTGCTTTTCGAAATTTTAGTTAAAAATGCATTTCACAGCATGCAAATCCCTTGAACCTGCAGAAAGAGCTTAGATTCCATCCGGTTTGCTTTTATTATGAATTTGAAACAAAGAACAACTGAATAAAATGCAGTTCCCAGTACTGGATACATTCCATTAACAGTGCAACGGCAGTTGGTAGGAGCTTTTCAGTTCCTAGTTAGCAACTGGGGCTTAAATTGTGCCAAAAACTCGAGTGATGTATTCTTATTCTGCCAAAAATAAGTGAAGAGCTATTTTTACCCGGAATATTAAATGTCAGAGCTGTAAAAAACAACTCGCAGTCCTCAAAAATGGTTGCCCAGATTACGGGTGTTGGTTAGCTCTCCATGACTGAGGGAAACTTCGTAGGTACGTGGGAAACCAGAGGTATGTCCGGATAAAATAACTGAAATTAATTTCAGACCATGTTGCAAAATGTGTAACGTACTCCAGCAAAAATAACCCATTAAGAGTTCTCCCCACTCCTGTAACATAAACAGATAGGAGTGTTTTATGAGTATCGGGTTTATACATACACTCGCTGATATGAACTCTTGAACACGCAAATATAAACATACTCCCGGCAAATAAAAATGAAAAGGGAACAGCCTAAAATTGAGAAAGATAGGCCCCCGGTGTTTTTACCTGTGAAATTTCTTAAATTCCGAAATATAACACATACGTTTTGATTGTATCATTTCGTTTCCAAGGAAATTGTGTAATTAAAATGTTCAATGTACTTGAGAAATCCAGCCAGATTCCATTTAAACTTTATGCAATATTAATCGGGGGTATTTAAGGCTCGTTTAGGCCCGTCAGGAATGCAGATTGATTGCGAAATTTGTTCACTGCCTTATTCCGTTCCATTAGCTTGACGACAAATTGCGTAATGGCTGTGGCAGTGTTAAAGGCGCTTCACATCACGCTAATTGTTTTGCATTAATAATCGCCACAGCCAGCCACTCGGTAAGTCAGGAGATCCTGCCTCTTGCGAGCCAAGCATCACGGCATCAGAGCATCAAGGACCATCATCCGGCCAGATGTCAACGGAGGCGTTAGACCCAGTAGATACACTGTGGGAAATATGTAAGGTTATACGCTTGAACACTTCTCATCTTAGTTAAGGAGTAGAGATCTTAGGGAATTTGTTTTCAATTGATGTTATAAATAGCTGATGGTTTGCTTATATGTTAATTTATTTATATTAAAATTCTCCGTGTACTCCGTACAGTTCTATTAACGCTCTATAAGCTACGAAGCCAAGCGGTTTACATGAAGATGTAAGAGCGGCGTGTAGAGCATTTCATTACAGCTGCAGGACATGCCGGGGATTAGTTATGCATGCATGAGCTGGGACTGAAGGACTGAAACCGGATCTGGCCGGCAGTGGAAAGAGCTTGTCGCCGGAGCCAAGACCACAAGTTGGTTACACAAAGTTTTTACTCTCTCTCACACAGGACCAGCCAAAAAGGATGTGGGGCTCACGAAGGATAAATACAAAGAATAAAGACCACAGATAGTGGAGCATCCAAGGCTTCTGAGTTGAGCTGTCTCCCGCGAAGTAATTTGCGAAAAGTTCGTGAGCCATTTGGCTACCACGGTTTTTTTTTTTTGGCCATTCTGTCAGCTCAAAGGACCCGCTTTCCTTGGGCTTCCTCTCCCACCCTGATTGGGGTTTAACACGAGCCATTAATTACACTTTTTGTTTCCCATGCGGAACTTCACAATTGCATTAAATACACAACCGAATGCGCAGTCATTGTGTGCGCGTGTTTTAATAAAGGATTTCGTTTATTGTACAAAATCCATTTCCATTTATTGACATATTGTGTGTGTGTGTTCTGTCCTCCGGGAAATTTAATGGCACTGCAAATTTAAACTTAATTAAACAATACAAGTGCAATCGTCAGAAAATCAAGATAATTGATTTTAACCATAAATTCAGCCTCCTGTGGGCTTACAAGCCTGGTTAACTCAATTAACTCAGTAAATGTCCTGATTTTGTCTTTAAACCTTCCACAACTAAAAGGCCTTTATATTTTTGGACAGCAAACAAGTTTCTTCACACGGTTTAGTTAAGCAAGCAGTCAATTGCAGAAGCAGCAACCTCTCCCTTTTTCGGATCTTTTATGGGAGCCATCGTGTCCTGGATGGGGTTTCCGCCCCTTCTCGGTTACCGATACACTGGCCCACCATCAATAATTGCCCCTAATGGGCCTGCTAGTCAAGCGGACAGCCATGACTCATAAATGCCAATCACTGGGACCTCCGACTGGCATATGCCTCCATTTCGATGTAGGAATGGGGATGAGCTTGGTTTATTTTTGGGAGGGTTTGGGGAAAACATACTAAACTTTTCTGGGGAGGCAACAAAGGCGGCGAGCCGCCGGCCAATTCTGCGGCCACATTTCGCCTTTATTATCAAACTTTATGTCGTCCTTTTGTGGCTGGGCCAGATGGCAGTGGATTATTATTGCATATGTTATGATAAGCGTTGGCACCTCGCTCCGAGCACCTCCGGCTCCAGGCACCATGCCATGCGGGTCGTGGGTGATAACATAATAACAACAGGCCCATAAAAAAGGTTTGTTTGCTTCGTGGCGGGCAGAGTCCGCAGTTTATTGTCAGCAGGAGGGAGGAAGGGAGGAGCCACTGGCCACGAGACAAGAGAGGTCTTCCTGGCCTGCCTCCTTAGAGCGCCAGTGGCCATCGTAAAAGCAATTATTGCTGGTTTATGCTTAACTAATATATATTTTTGTTATACTGTTTTAGGCTAAAAATTGTTTACTGCACTCGGATATCTTATCTTTGATTTCTTTATTGCAATCCATAGTTTAAGTTCGAATATTTGCCCTACCTTTGTAAAGTTTCCTGCAAAACTGGAACTCTCTGATTTGTGAAACTTTTTCAACTATATTATTTTCTGAGTTTAATCAAACCATTTGACCTTGGCAAATGCAGTTCTTGAGGGCGTCAAATGACTTTTTTTGTTGCCAATTAGATGCCACGTGCAGTGAGTACTGAACGTTATAAAGAAATCCGCAACAGAAAAATGCAAACTGAAGAGCAACATAAACAGAAGCCATAGCAAAAACGAGGCATCCGCTCGAGAGCAATTTTTACAGAGTCAACACAGAAAGAGGAAAACTGCAATTCTGCCTGGTTTGGTATGATGGCAAACAGCAAAACTTTCCGGAGCTCTTGGCAATAGTACCGAGTACCGGACTCTTTGGGCTTAAAGTTTTCATTATTTATGCTGTCAAACAAGAGCAGGAAACTGTTCGTTTTCAAATGGAGAATTTTAAACCTGCCACGTACACGAATACCTTTGGGGTTAAGTAAGTGAAACTGCAAAAGGAAAAGAACAATTAAAGGGGAGTAGGGTCTTTGCTTTTGCCTTTTTAGAGAAATAAGTTAAATAACAATAAGAAGAAACTTCAAATTTCAAAGGAAAGTGCCTCAAGAAACTTTATATTTTCCTAATACAAATAAATTTAAATAAAACTATTTTTAGATATTTATTTTAATCAATTAAGACCAATATTTCTCTGAAAAAGACATTTCCATGATGTAGTACTTTGTATTTTTGGCTGCTAGTGTATATAGCCAGGACTTGGGTGCGTTTTAAAGATGAAGTTCGGCAAGAGATGGCACTCGGGCAGGGTAAACAAGCCCTTTCCCTTGGCCTGCGTCTTGGGCAAACAAGTGTTTGGAAGCCAGCAGTCAAGAGCTCAAAGCCTTAGCTTAAGTCGAAGGCAAAAGGCAAACAGACTGAAAATGAGATTTACGACTCGTCGGGAATGCGGAGCAGAGGATGCTGGGCCACCAGGACGCCAGTTCAAGTGGTTCGGAATGCTGCCCTTACGCACTAAGACCCCTCACACATATGTATGTGTGCACTCCCGAATTCGAGGATTCCGGAAAGGTTTCCTAGACATGAAAGTCAATCAGCAGGGACACCTTTAATGTGTTGTCATGGCTCCAAATACACATCTTCAGGTAACTAAGTGCTTCTGTATACATTGTGAGATTGTAAGCGAGCGACTTTATGTCAATATGTTCCAGCTTCGATGGGGAATCATCAACGAAAATAATTTAATTTAAATCAAAAGTTTAAAGCTAATAGAAAGAGTTTTATAAATTGAGATTATAAAAGCTTTAATACTAATCCAATCCATTAGTTTTTGGCAACATTTATGCAGAAAATCATTACTAAGTAAATAATTTAAGCTGATTTAGATGAGTGCATTTTAATACATTTAATTTGTTTACTATGGTTAGGCTTTTAATCTGATACATTACGATACATTTCGCTGGAAATGCAAATTGTTAATCCCCTATAAAGGATTTATGTACATTTGGATTCGCAGTAATTCTACACAATGGGATGTGTTGAGGGAGAACCCCTTGAGAACCCCGCAATCAATTCATTAATTGGCCAATTTCCGGCACTGCAGTATGGCAATCAGTTTAATTGATTCCCAGCACAGGCATACGCACTTCTTTTGCATAACCTAATGAGCTGTTTGATGCAGGGATACGCTGTTGCCATGGGCTTATCTCAGCGTGTTGTGGATAAGGCTAATTGGCCTTAATAATTATAAAGCCCCGGGCTCTCACACATTCCGTTGAATCACTGCGTTGCCGTGTTGTCTGCTTTATGCTAATTAGTAGCAGGCTAAAAGGGGTATGTGCAGGAATATGTGCAACAGTTGCGACCACAGCATTTTCCATCCTCGTTAAAAATAAAAACGAACCTCCAACAACAACAGGAAATTATCCTTTAATGCAGTTATTCAGTTGGATAATTTATTCAGGAAAAGCAAACAGTAGAAGCAGAAATTTCTCATTTTTCATCAATTACAAGGCAGTTAATTATTCAAAAGTCTGTTTAATTATATTCTCTAGAATTAATTGGTTCTATAAACATTGTTTTTATTCAAGGACTCTTTAATTTTCATTTTAAAATATTAATATAATTCTAATAGGGTTTTGCTGCTAAAAGATTTAAAAGCCTTCTTTTATGAGTTGAACTAGTCACATTTTTGGGGGCGACATGCATGCCCAGCATTTATTTTTTGTGGCTGTGGCCATTGTGTTTGGTTTTCATCCAAATCCCCCCTTCGATTAATGCCACGGGGAGTTACTGGACAAATTCGGAGCGTGTGCTATCAACAAATCGAAACGAAACAAAAACCAATCAAATTCAATATAAATATTTGTCATAAAACGTTTCTCATTCGTTTGGGACAGATGGCCGATTGCCCGGTTAGGTCCTGGAGCACGTTCACCTCCATTGGTCACGTGCGGGGCCCTGGCTGGGATTCGGATTCATGAATCGCAGGTCAGGAGGATTGGGGGCAGTTTTTGGACGTTTTCGAGGGCTGCATCGGCTCCATAACCGCTCCGAGGGCCTAATTAACCTGTCAGACACAAGTGGAGGTAGGCGGACGGCAGCAAGCGGGCGCCTGCCTGGACATGGACATCAAACGACTGGGCGGACGTGGCAAGACCGCTTCTTAACCGCCGTATAAATCCGCCTAAAATGCTAATTTCCCTTTTGGTTGGCTGGGAGGCGGCATCGTCCCAAAAACAATATCCTGTTTAGGGCTAAGCAAACGCAAAATCGCAGCCCAAACGAACCATATTCAATTTGTGTTGCCTTGGCGACGACGGGAAATGAGTTTTCCATTCTCATTTCTGGTCCTCGTGGGCCTGAAATCGTCGCGTCGCCTCCAAGGCCCCAAAGCCATGAATACCGAGAAGCATCTCTGGTCCAAAAACGGACCACATTTTGTTCAAGTTTTAACTAATGCTCGGCATTTATCAGAGCACACACACCCGAAGGCATGGCCTGGGGACTGAGGCCCCTTTTTCGTCGGCGTCCACGTTATTTCAGTGTGTGCGGCCTGATTAATGCTCTTCGTTTTGGACTGGCCCATAAATCACTAATACTATGTGTTGTTACGTGGCATCGAACGAACGAACGAACGGCTATTCAATTAAAGTACTTTGCCTATGGACTCTTCGCCTACCTTGGATTCGGAATCCTGCTATCCTGCTAGGAGATGGATGCCGTGCCGGGTTATTTAAGTCAATTCAGCATGCGAGGCGACACATCCGCATCACGCATTACCTCTCTCCAGGATCTTTGCTCGTGTTCATAAGTGATATTTATTCGCACTGCTCCGACGAAAGGCGCCGAACGATTCTCACTTCTGGGATTTCGCACTCCACTGTTGATTCGCAGCCCGAACAGAAGCGCCTCGCGAGGAGAAACCGCCGCACTGTTGAGTGCCCAAAACCGAACTGAAACCACAACACAGTTTTGGCCAAACGATTGGGCCGAAATGATGGTGAGGCTGGCGCAGGCGCAGGTGCTACGGTTGGAGTCGAAGTCGAGGGCAAGCACTTGAAGTGTAACTGTCGCTAGTCAGGCTCTCAATATTACGCGTATTCTTTATCCAATTCCAAGGACGAGAAGGAGGTGTCAACTGCACCGCTTGTGCTGGTCATTCCCCATTGACAACCTGGCAGCGGGAATTTCAAACAAGATACAATAGAATTATTTTTAGGGATGCGGGGGATCATTAGAAGCAAAAATGCAAGCTCGAATCAACTTCTTGGCAAATAACAAGGCTGGGACACCTTTAAGAGACCAAAAGTTGCACGCTATTTTTATTGAATCATTGAAATCTTAGACTTCTCGGAAGTTTGCTGCTTTCAAGTGATGTTTGTAATAACAAATAATGAGGTAGCAAAGTTCCGATTATTAAAATTAATAAGAATAATATGAATACCCATCTTTACTAAACTAAACTAAAATTATTTGCTTAGTCCCTTTACTACCCAGAATAAAAACTCAAATGTCGACTGTTTTTGATATGCCGCTTGTTGTTTACGTAGCTTGAAAGCGTTTGCAAGTGACACTTTTCATCCATAAGATGGCATCGACAAACAGACAGACAGCAAGAGAGGCAGAGGACAAGCCCACAGCACAGCTCCTTGAAATTCAGTTTTACTGTTCACAGACAAAGGCTGCCACAATCGCATTGTGTCGACAAACGTAGTTCTTTCCCGTCTGCCTTTATTGCGAGTCCCCACATCCTACGTCCCACGGTGCGGGTACGTGTTTTAGTTGTTTTTCCCTGTTTACCAACTTAACAATAACAACATATGCTTTACAGTAAACACAATGTAATTAATTGCTAACATTTTGTCAACAGAAATAGTGTTGCTCTGGAAAAGTTTGTAAATTACACACAATAATTGGGGGAGAAACTAAGCGCTTAACAGAGTCTTCTCCACGTGTTGCTGATATACATCGCGGGAATGTATAGATGTTGCCTGATGCCAATTAGACTGACCTATAAGTCGGCGATTAACCCAGGGCTCGGCGAAAACAGACACACCCCATTTAATTATCCCGAAACGAGCGACTTTACTTGAACAGAGTTGTGTAATGACGCCGCCATCACCATTAACTCTCGTTATTTGTCTGCTGTGGCCACTAAAGACCTCATCGTCGGGGCAATCGTCCTTTCATTCGCATAGCCACCACAAAGCGCTTACAAAGGGTGCCTTTCCGTGGCCCCAAAGGACGAGCAATCTGAATCAATCACATGACCAACCTGGTCCACGACTGGCTTGATTCAATTCCCAACTATTGTTGCGGTCTTTCTGGCTTCCTGGAACAGCACTGCCGAATGTCATTGTTGCTGGAGCCCTCAAATGCAGCAATATATGCAGCTTACATAAATATGTATATTCTTTTCATCTGAAAGGGAGAACTTTTCAGTTGATTGCTTTTGCAGTAAAATTATTTGCAACAAAATAGCGAACAACCCTTGACCCGCAGTCGAAATAATAAATTAAAATGCATGCATTTCAGTTCCCGATATTTGCATATGCATAAATAATAATTCAAAGGGAGAAAAAACATGAATAATAAAACAGCTAACTTCGAAAATTCGAAGTTTTTATTCCCTGGCAGTGTGCAGGATGATTTCAGAGTTGGTTTTTAATAAGTGGTTAAAGCTACGCTTTAAGGTTCTTCCCAAAAACAACCATGTGTAAACCCAATCGTAATCAAAACTCAATGGTGATTCATTTTTCTGAAACTAGCAAGGTTTTATTAAATTATCAAAACGAGGAGAGTACAAAAGAACTTAAAGAACAATTTGTGTATGATACTAAAAATACGTATTCTTTGCGCCTAAGTTACAAATATTTGCGTCTTTCATAGTGTTCTTCGGCATTGTTTAAACTCATTTGTTGTTTAATATTAGCTAACGAAAGCGTAAAGTTCCTAAATCAATAACGGGCTTTAAGCAAAGTCAGTCCAGGTATCATTACTTGGACAAATAAATTTCAAAAAATTCTATAAAAAAACTAAAGAAACTCAACTGATCTGTCTATCAGTCTATGTTGCCGGATTCTAAACATAAGTAGTAAGAGGCTAGTTAAGTGCAGCTTTTGTAGTTGATGGTTGGTTGGTTGCTATTCAATGATTAAATTAAACGTACGTACAAAATATTCTTTTTACAAACTAATATCAAAGTTTAGTTATCAACAGTTTAATTCGTGGCCGACACATGCTGCATGCGCGTTCCTTGCTCTCTATCAAATATTTTATTTGTATTCTTCTTTGTTTTTGTTTTTAATATATACGGCTTGTCCGTCCTTGTAACCTGTTTCGTTGCTTTTACTGCTATTATAGTGGGATGGGTGGCTGTTTCTGTTTTCAGTTCCATTGGTTTGGTGGTTTGATAGATTGTTGCGAAGCTCTAATCGGATTGGTTTAACTATTTCTATGGATCTTCTGCTAACTTACATGCAATAAATGACTTTGTATGCATTACGCGGTTATCACAATTCCATTTTCGTTTCAATTTCTTGTTGTTTCCGTTTAGTTTTTGTTTTCTTTTCAATATCGGTCATTAAGTTTATCCTAGTGTGTAAATTGCTGTCGCTGTCAACTAGTAAATATGATTAGTTAGGAATCATAATCAGGCTTTTCAGTTGCGCAGCTAGAAACTTCGGGGATTGGTCTACTATTTATGCAGAATGATACAAGCAGGTAGTAGAGGACTCATTCTCACATTCTCAAAATAAATATATGAAAAAATTCGAATGTTAGCCTTTTTCTGCCAATATGTCATTTCTGGTCCTGATTCTCGGGCACAGGCTGTGCCTCCGAAGCAGCAGGTGTCGCCTCAGAGGGTGTAGGCTTGCCAGCAGTTAGCTTCGCCTTGACTTTACGCAACAAGGCTTCGAAGGAATCCTCCTCCTGCACCTTCGGAGCTGGGGTCTCCTGGGGAAACACGTACGTGTGGTAGTTGTTGATACCAGCGTTATCTAGAAGGAACGATGGAAGAAGTTAGAAAAATAATACATGCTTTGCTTTCTATCAACTTACCCAAGTCAGCGTAAGAAGCACGGCAGAAGGCACGCCTGCCGCCGAAGCTAATATCATACATGTTAATTTGCGGGTCCCTGGGACTCGTGTCTATGGCCGTGAATGCGTCCTGCGCTCTTTCGTACGTCACAAAGCCGTACTTCATTCTGGAAATGAAATAAACGCCAACTGTAAGCTTGTATAACATATTTGCCTGGCTTTAAGGCTGCTTACCCATTTTCTTTGTAGTGTATTGTTATCTGCTTGATGCTGCCGTATGGCAGAAATTTGCGCCGCAGCAGCTCCTTGGTAGTCTCCTGCTCAATGCGACCCACATAGACGATGCGGCGCTCTTCCACAGCCGGCTGTGATACGTTGCGGTCCGTAAATCCGCGTCTGTTGTTGTTATTTTGGCAGCGTGTGTCAGATCTGGAGCGTGAGCGCGAGCGCTGTGCTCTGCGATGCGGGCTGCGACTGCGCTCGCGATCGCTGTTCTCGGAGGCAGATCCAGAGCTAGAAAAGGAGCTTCGTTTTTGGTTTTTCGACCGCCGCTTGTTGTAACTTGTGCGACGTTGCCGGCGTTCATACTTCCCTGCCTCTGAGTACGATGATGAGCTCACCGAGCTGCGATGGCGGTGTGTGCTACGTGAGGAATAACCGCCGCCGTGGCCAATACTGCTTCCGCCACCAGTGCCGGCTGCCTCCAGATCGCGCAGCTGCTCGATGGAATTAGACCGAGACCGAGAACTTGCCAAGCTACTGCAGTCCGTGTATGAGCCTCTCGAGGAACTTGATTCGTTTGAGCCCGAAGCTGATCTATGGCAACGTCGCTTACGATAATTCCGACGCGTTCGCTCCCGAGACTTTCTTACGGTTGGGAGCGCCAAGAGGGGGAATTCGGGTTGCAGATCTGTTTGGGTGGCCATGCTCACAAGGGTCTTGCGCACCCGATCCTTGGGCAAGTGCATGATGACCATGTCTTCGCCATGCTGAACATTTTTATCAGTCGAAGCTTGCGTCGCCGCAGCATTTTGCGTCATGGAGGCGAGAGCTGTGCAGCTGGTTTGTCTAACCACCTCGCTTTGTATACTAGCTATCAGGGAGTTGCTCATGTTCTTGTTAGCATCTTGTCCGTTGGATATATTGTAAAGCAGAACTGATGACTTTAGCAGCGAGCGCGGCGAAGCCTTGCTCAGCTGATTCGGTGGTATCGTTATATCCGTGTTGCAGCTGACCGAAACTATAATGATCTCCTCGTAGTCCGGGTGGAGTTTATTGCTTTGCTGGGCAGGAGTCGGTTCTGGATCCACCTCCATGCAGTAGGTATCCTTGACAATATCCTTGAGTGGCGGCAGCTTTGTGACACGCGGCACCTTCGCTGACACGCGTGAATCGATGATCTTGAGTTGCTGAGCGCGCTTCATCTCCAGCATGCGCAACACCTTGTTCTTGGCCACGGTAATGGGGTCCATGGGCACGGCATTGGCTTCTTTGCTGGGGCACTTTAGACTGTTTACTATGTTGGCTATAACAGCTTTTTGGGGCGATGGCGCTGGTTTCACAGCAGGGATAGGTGAAGGCGAAGGGGTGTCAAGCTTTGGCTGCTTGGCTGGAGTGGGTTTCGTCTTGGGGATAGCCACTACGCCGCCACAACGGCGCTGTTTGTACTCTTCCAGGTTGAGTTTTCGCTTTGTTGCCGTTGCCGTAGAAGGAGTGGATATGGGTGTGGGTGTCGGCGTTGCCAATGCCGTAATTGTGGGAGACGGTGGTACAGACGCTTCTACTGCTGCAGCGGCTTCCCTCTCCTGCTTCAGCAGCGACAAGTTCTTTCCACCCGAGCCCAGTCCTTTGGCTTGAACTTGGCTTACTGCCGGAGGTTTGTTGCCCACAGTTTTTGTGGCATCGTGCGTTTTTTTGGCTGCCAACTTACTCGATTTGTTCGTAAGGGAGGAGCCAACCTTTCGTTTAAGAAAGTCGCATTGCTTCTTGTTAGGCACCAGGCATATGTTTGCTGCTGTCTTGGGCTTGCTCGCAACTAAAACCGGGGCATCTACCGGCTGCGGTGCTGATTTATGCTGCGTGGATACAAGAAATATAGTTAGTTGTGCTTTATTTTTGTTAATGTTAG
>VNJQ01000550.1:0-56805 GCA_008042515.1 Drosophila truncata
CAATCAGAAACCATAGACACAAGTTTAAACAGATACAACAAAGATCAAACAAATAGGGCGATATTTATAAAAGAATTTTCAGACATTAAGGCAAAAATGGAAAACTACACCTTTATTTATACTGACGGATCCCTTAACAACCACACAGCAGCCTATGCTATAACCACAGAAAACACCGTTCTTAAAATGGCTGTACTCCCGACATACTCTTCGGTTTTTACAGCTGAAATAATCGCAATATTAGAAGCCATCGAGATAAGTCGTACAATGAAAGGGAAAATCTGTATCTGCTCGGACTCGCTATCAGCTTTAAACGCAATAAAAAACATTGACAACTCCTCCTATTACCCTACAGCAATTCGAAGGCTAGTTAATAACCTATATCCAAAAACAAAAATCCTGTGGATTCCAAGCCATATGGGAATCACAGGAAACGAATTAGCAGACGACTCCGCAAAATATGCAACTACAGCACCGTTAATCACTACTAAAAATCTCAACCAGACTGATATAAACAGATACATAAAAACTAGACTATCTAACAATTCTCTAAACCAAATTCAACACTCATCAAGCTGGTACCAAACTGTAAACATAAACAAAATTAATATAAATGACTACTCTAAACAGAAGGAAATCATAAGCTTTTCAAGACGTGACCAAACGAAAATCATTAGACTCCGTCTAGGCCATACAAGGCTCACCCACCAGTATAGACTTTTGCAGGCAACATCAAACCCCTGCCAATTCTGTAATCATGACTCAATGACGCTGAATCACATTCTCAATGAGTGCATAGCATTCAACCCAGCCCGTACCCACCTCCCCAATGGAAACCTCAACTCCCTCCTTTCCAACCCTTCATCCACTAACATAAAAAAAATCCTAGATTTTCTTAAAAAAACAAATATATACAATCTAATATAATAACTTGCAATAGCATATAATTTATACAAATTAAGAACATAAATAGTACGATAGATCCCTTATACTTAAGACGCTTTACTGAAATCTCGCCAAAAATTTATTTGAATTTACATTGAAATATGTTAATATATATAGAGATAAGAGTAATAGGTTACTAAGATAATCATCAAACAGCCAGCCTAAAGCCCAGGTAGCTATGGCTGCTCCACCCCCTCTGTAGCTTTAGTTTTAACTTTAAGCATACAGAATGTAAAAAAAAAAAAAAAAAAATAATAACCAAATCTACCCCTGGTCAAAATTGCTGTTGACCACAAAACAATTTAGAGAGAGAGAGGCGGGGAAGCGAAATAAATTGCCTAAATTTTAAAGCCCATAAATGATTTAATTTTCTGGGATCCACGATCTTTTTTCACCCTTTTTCTTCTCTCCCTCAATCTTTTTTGTAATGAATCTGGGAAAGAGTTGCACTCAATAATGCTCAAATGAAAGCTAAGCTAAGCCCAGACAAGGGCCTACTATTGTCTTGTGGTTTTGGTAAGAGATATGGCATCTTTGGAATAGGAAATGTATCTCACAAATGAGTCATGAAGCACACTCACATCATACACAAGTGATCTTATTTCTTTGAACTAGAACGAACATTAGGGAAAATTATTAATTTCTTAGACCCAGAAACAGGTGAAGTTCGATTTCGATTGTGTAACTTCTCACCGGACAATTGATTCGCTCTTGAGAAACCATTTAAGACCCTCTTCAAGGGGTTTCCAATGCCATATAGAGCCATTTTCAATAAAAGAAAATCTTAAATGGAATTTATTAATATTTATTAGAGCAACAACTGCAAGAGAGACACACACGGAGCGTTAATAATTAATTAAATCAATAATCGATGTCGATGGCAACTGGGAGGAACACAGAGGAGTCCAGAAATAAATTCTATAAAATCCATGTGGACATAATCGAGCATAAATTCCCCAAAACAAAAAAAAAAGAGGGAAAATGAGAGAAAAGCAACCTAAAGAGTCAAGCTGTGAAAAGGTCGGGAACAACAAATTAGGCAATGTTTGAGCAGGTAGTGGAGAAGGATGGGTTGGTATATGGTATATATCTTTGGTATATAACACAGACGACACCCGAAAATGCTAATGTTGCATGCCACATAATCCTGTTAGAGACGCGTGAACGAGAATGCCAAAGTCAGGAACACAACGCTCCGAGAGGTTCGCATGTGACAACATAATTTGTGGGCTTGGCCCTACTTTGTCTTAAGGTCCACTGCTGATGAGCCCCCAATGACCCGATGACGATGATGATTATTAATCATACACATTTCTGTTTGTCTTTTTTTTCGGCCTGAACGGCGCATACTTAATGAGCTTCGAACAACTAATAACCGGGCTTTATTTGACAGTTTATGGCCATTTAATGTTGAGAGGAGAAATTCGGGCTTTTCCATGGCAAGGCAGAGGGGGAGAATAAATTAACATGGGCAAATTGGAGAGCTTCTTGGCCAACCGTAGCAAAAGTCAAATGTCGCCGAGACCACGACGACGACTTTTTATAGCACTTAAAAGCCCATCAAATAAAGATATCACTTGAGGCTCGTTTGAACTGGGAGAGTTGCAACAGAAAACCACAAAATACTTGACGTCGTCGTTGTTCTTATTCTTATTGTATCTTTGCCCCCCGTTCGAAACCGAAACCGAAACCCCAATTATATTTAGACAACGCTTTGGGTTGCTGCAACGCCCACGCTCCCTCTATAAGAGATACTCTTATGATTATATGTACAGACGATGCTGATGCTGCTGCTGCTGCTGCTCCGTCTGTGTCTGCCACCACTTATAAATTATCTTTAATGACAAGTGCACTAAACTAAATAAATTGTTGCCGACTTAATAACGTAATTCTCCTTTGGCCCACAAGTGGGCGTTGTCCCTCTCCCGCTCACAGCTCTGCTCTGCTTGTAAATTCTCAAGAAAATAGTTTAAACGATTTATGGATATGCCAGACCCGGGATCATGTGTGTGTGCGGGGAGACCCAAAAGGAGGGGAACTGGGATTATGATGGTGATGGATCGCGACACTTGACGACAAGCGAGCAAATTGGTAACAAATTTATTACGGTTTTTGGGAATATTTAATTGCTACCGTTTAAAGATTAAGTTTTATTAAGGTATTTCTGTAAAAAGAAGCTGTAAATTTATTTCTTTCTCTCTAGGAAGAGGTTTCTAAATAATGAAATGATTTGCAGATTATAAATATTTCTGTAAATTATGTTTAAGATTCTTAGCCAGCTTAGCAAACATTTTGGCACCCTTTATCTCTGAGCATAAATGGCTTAAAGTATTATTTTAGCATTTTCCTTGCAATTTAATCCTTCGTTTTATTTACTAAGCTTCTTAAGCTAACTTAAGCTGCTCCTATTATGCTTCCACTTCTCGGATTTCAACAGAAAAGAACTTATACTGCTACTGACAAGATGCAAAATGAAGAGAAATGGCATTCTCCGCATCGTCATCATCATTTTCTGTTGTTCCTGTTGTTGGGACGCCTCTTCATAAAGCTTCCACTCGAATGCAGACCAAAGACATTTATTTAAATTGAAATGCAACAAAGAAGTTATACAAAAGAGGTCTGCCTCATGGAGTAACTACATTGTTTGCACTCCTCCGCGTTAGATGAATTTGCCTGCAGTTTTCTTTATTGAAACTCCGAAGACAGCGGAGTCAGTCGATGATGCCCTCTGTGTGTGAGCATTAAGGCAAATTTATTGCACATAAATTGTGGTATAATTTAAGACCATTGAGAGCTGAAGCCCCAGGCGGGGGAGGCTGGGTGTTGAACAATTGTTCCTTGGGGTCTACAAAATGTATTATTACAAAATGCCCACAGTCTTTGCGGCGCAAATTGCAGCTGTTTTAATTAGCAGCCAGCGGGAAAGTCCAGCAGCCATCGAATCGAGGCAACACCAGCTGCTGCAACATCCACTCTCTGCCTTCTTGATATCAATCAATGGCAATTGATCGGAATTGAATGGTGTTGCACTCCATAACGGCGAGTGGAGCTGAGAGATTCGAGGTGGTTGCACTGCGGGGCCAGAGCCAGAGTCTCCGAAAAATGTTAAAAATCTTATAGAAGATTTTATGGAACATTTGAAATATTTATTTTGAGAAAGAGAAATTTACGTCTTAGAAAAATCTTAACAAAACTGTAAGTACTTAAAATGTTCTATAATATAAAATAATTAATATTCTTTCAGCTGAAAATCATGCCTCTCTCATATATACTCCCGATTTTCTATATATTTTCCAGCCTACAGTTCTGTAACTTAATTTTTAATGCATATATAAAACCCATATCGATTTCGCATGACGCAAGCGGAACAAATCTGAGCAATCCCAACCGCTCTCTGACCACAGAAATAATATATGAATTGTGTCAAATTAATTTGCATACGCGGGAGGTTCGGGGGGATGTTCGGAGATGGTTGGATGAAAAATGATTAAAAATTCATTAGGAAGCGAATCAAGACAATTAAGAGACATCGAAGATCGAATAATCAAATCGATTCGAAACGAATAATCAATGGGGCGTTCTGTGTGTGAGAGTTGATTCACCATTTATCATTTCATTCGAGGCAAATCAAGGGAATGCAAAAATCGATATATTTTTTTGCCATTTGGGATCTTAACCAGAAGGCCCTCGAAGATGGGGCTCCTGGCTTCCTCTCCTCCTCTTCGATACTTGTGGAGAGATAAACCAAATAAACACTGAAGGAGAACAAAGCCAACTGGAGGATGATCGCCGGAGAGGTACCATCGGACTAATTGAGTGGGCAAATAAATGATGAAAAGCTTCGAGTGGCCACTGGCCACTCTCCTCCTGGCCCCAAGCACTTTGATTAAATTTGCACAAATGACAATTCCTCCCAGTCGTGGATTGCGGATTGCAGATTGCGGATTGTGGCTCTCCAGTTGCTCAGAACTCGTCCACAGGAAGTTGCCACTGCAAGATACGAGTACCCAAAGTCCCGAACAAGATGCAACACACATCTCGCCACGGGGAGCCGCATCCAAAGAAAACCAGTTCTAGACCAAAAATAACTGAGGGGGGAAAAGAAGGGGCCAACTCCAGCCGGAGCACATTCCTCAGCCAGTCACAGAACTGGGAAAATTACACTGCAAGAAAAGGGATTTTATTGGGTTAAGCAAGAGCACTTGGTTAGGTTCAATTGGGATAACATACTTTATGAATTTTTAACTTTGTGGAGAGTCTTAGTAGAGTTAAGAATTTAGTTTTCAAAGTATTTAATGATCCACATATTTATATTATTTGGTTTAATTTTTATATAACTTTTTATGAAGGATGTCTTCTTATGTATTTAAACGCTTTAAAGTAAATTAAACTGCTTTAAAATTTAAATAATTTAGCATTCGAACATTAAATTGTAAATCCAAAACATTATTTTATCAAAGTACTACATATTTGTATCCTTTTTTTTACATATTATATATCCTTTTATTTTTACACTCAGTGTATAAATTTATGAATCGCCTGCCGGTTTGAGAATGAATCTCTTTTTCTTGGGTGTCTGTCTGGGCCATGGCCCACGATCTGGCCGGCGTTTCGGGGCGTTTACAACGCTTTTGGTATCTTGTATTTATTTAATTGACGTTTGTACGTGTTGGTATTATAAAATGATCAGTAGGATCTCTCTTTCTCTCCCGCTCTCTGGGCCCAGCTGGTTCTCTGGGGGCAATTATGACAGCATTTGGGGCGTTGCTGGACATGCATGTGGGGGCAATAGATCGCCATCGCCATTGCCTTGCAGTTCCTGATCCCCAATCCGGATCCCAAGCCCACTGCCTCTGTGTGTGCTTTACGTGCTGGCAGGATAATTAGCTTAGTGCAACTCCCTGCCGATCCGTCTGCCTTTTGATCTGTGTCTGGGTGTTAGTTTATTAAGACTAAAGTGGGATTTTAATGGCCTCAAATATGCCAGGGCGAAATTGCTGGGAGAAGGGAATGGTTCATAAAGGTATTTTTGAGTGTGAGTCTAGAGGAAGCTGAAAGACCTAGACGGGATTAAAGGGAAACTCTCCGGAAGTGTAGTAAAAAGGAGTTGAAAGATAAATAAATATGTATCATTAGCTTGGCTTAAATTTTTTAAGTTATCTATATATTTTCAAAACCTCCTAGTCATGCCCTCAACTCTTTCACGTTATAAAGATGTCAACCAAACCAAAATCCACCTAATAAATAAACCGACAGCAGTAATAATAATAATTTAATGCCTCAATTGAAAAGCCATTAAGAACCAGTCTAATTTGCAGGTTGCTTGGGAAGATAGACCCATAAAGCGGGGGGAAAACGAAATTCCACAAATGAAAACCATCAAAACTGGTTGGACAGAAATACCGGACGTGATTGGATGATATACAACTATTTCGATCTGAGCTGAACAATCAAACAATCGCAATCAATGAAGCTATTCAGGGAGAGATGCTCCCACAGACCAAACAGAAATTAAGTGGTAGTCGTCCAGCCCGAGAGCCCGAACCCGAAACGAAGAAAACCAGACCAGACTCTGTTCGGGAATGATAAGATCATCGCCTTGCCAACTAATAACAGGCAATGATGGCTCTCCGACGCTTTAGGATATGACTTGGCAAATTGCGTGCATTATAGGAACCAGGGAGACCGGGTCGAGACCGAGTCCGAGTCCGAGTCCGAGTCGGAGACTTGTTGAGATCTCTCGGATCCGATTATAACCATTAACACATTCTGCTGCCTCGCTCAGACAATTTTATGTCGACAATTAAAAAATCAAATAATATTTGTTGTCCCGATGATGATGATGATGCTGCTGGAGAACTTTTTAGGGGGAAATGTAAACAGACCGAAGCATGTTCTGGCTCTCAGCGGAATCGAGGGGAACAGGAATTTGGGGTTTGAAATCCATTTCCCTTGGACAGGTAATTAATTAATCCATTAGCACTTTTTATATATTTCATCGGTAGTTCGGGTCTTGGGAAATCGGTGAAATAAACAATACAAAAAGGGAATCGATCGGCTGCAGCTGTTTATATCTAAATATCTATCTATCTAATGGCGGTAGTAAGGTAATTTAAATAAACAGAAATCAACAAGTAACACTTACGCACTTTCTTGCCAATTTCAATGTTCTTGTGAAGCGTTTATAGAAAATATTTAGCTGTCATCGCCGGGCAGCCATGATCTAATCATTTCTGGCACATAGATGTGATATTTACAAATGTATCTATGCATATAGAAGAGCACTTGGATGTACATACAATCAATGGAACAGGAAATTGCAATAATCTCGTCATAAATCTAAGGGGAATTTTTAGTGCTCTTGAGCTAAAAATGGTTATATTTAACCAATAAAATTCTATATTTAATTTCCAATTGTAATACTTTTTAGGCTATCAGTTGTAAACCCTATAATTTTCCCCTGTCACTTTATTTATTGACAAGAAATCTTTAACCCAAATAAAGTTTATAAAAAAACCCAACAGGAACTTGTTGAAAACATTTAGGTGATTTATATGTACAACTAATTGAGGATTTTCAAAGTAAACTCAATACGTTTTCCCTTATTTTTGTAACTCCCTTTTTTCTGTGTGTGCCACTTTCATTTCACTTGATCGATTTGTACAAACAAAATGCCAAAAAGATAATAATGTAATATATAATAATTGATTAAAGTTGAAACGCCACATTATCGAACAGAAAGAAAAAACTACTCGTAATTCAATGGAATTCGGGTTGGAAAAGGAAGGAGGAGAAGTGGCAGTAGGAGAGGACCGCACACAAAGATTAGATTACTGCAAATTGACACATTTTCCTCCAGAGCTGTCACTGGCAGTTGGAAAAGTTGGAAAAGTGTCAACTCGAGTGGATTCGTTGCGCCGCATTGAGCTAGATTTTCTCTGTGTTTTTCACCGATGAAATGTGTGCGGGGGCTGCTGCTGTTGCTGCTGGGCGATTTCATAATGATTCCCATAATGAGCGCATTAAACGCTCGGCTTCCATTCATTCAGGCTCTCTATTCTGCGTTACGCATTTTATCCCTTTCAATTCCCATTGTTGGACTCTGGGTAACGCCTCTTCCTGGTAACCAAACTCCTGCTTTTTGTTACAGATTCGTAGCGCTAGCACACCTTTCGCCCTTCGTCCCTTTTTTTTGGAACATTGCATGATTAGGCCTAATAATCCCAGACCCGAACATTGAGTACGCGCCTAATAATGGCCCCAGGATATCTCGAAAATTCAGCGGTGGATATGGTAAAGGAGTCGTAACATTTATCCAGCGGAAGTAAGGTAGAAATTTATGTATTTTTACACTTTTTTCGGAAGGGAATAATGCTTTTAGTGGCCAGGATAAAATATAATAAATGATTCGTAGATTGGTAGAGGATTTATGGTTATAAAATAAAGAGAATGATGAAGGAAAAATCAAATTACCTTTAAGAGAATAAGAAATATTAAAAGCTGACATCAAATTCTTATATATCTTAGTTTGATATCTTTAATACTAGTTTTTTCTACCATCAACTATAGACCTTGAGTTTTAAATATCTATAACGCGATAACTGTCCATCAACTCTGCATATTTGAGGACTCAACGCCAAACTAATTACTATTAATCAGTATCTGAGCAGCCTCTATCGCTCACCTGCCAAAAGATACAAATGTATCTCGGCCGCCAGCGTCTTTGATTAATAGAAAAATACCCACTCGCTGAAGCAAAGATTCAGCCTCAGCTGTGTGTGTGTGTTTTTTTTTTATCATCTACCCACCCAGATGGTTGCAACTTGAAACTGCAGAGGCAAAAACTTATGGATTCTGTTGAAGCTGAGGCATCCGAGTATCTGTCTCCGAGGCGAGCAAGTAAAGTGCTTAAAAAGACATAAATTAAACACTCGGCTACCTGTCATCATCATCCACACATCGTGTCGGCATCACAAAGCTTTGATTTCAACAGGGCTTCCCCCATTGCGTCCCGCCTCTGGTGGCCCTTCAGTCTCATCCTCATTGTTGTCGAGTGTTGTTGTGTCGGGTATCCTACACACAACCTAACAATTAAGCCTCTCCTCTTGTACACTCGCGGGCACACACAAGAAAAGGAAGCATGTTACATAAAAGTAAGCAGGGAATTTATGCAACGTTCAGGAAGCAAAGTTTGTATAGTAATTTAAGGAGAAATTTTAATGTAAACTGTGATTATTGAACCCCAATTGGTTTTTAAAACCATAAAGAAAAAAAAATATTTAAGATCTAGAAAGTTTTTAGCATTCTAAAAATATATAAATAATTTTATTGAATCAAAATAGATGTGTAATTGAATTTTAACTGTAGGTTAAACCTTTGCTTGATTTTTGAACACCTTCCAACTGCTATTAGTTCTCGATTTACTCCTAACTCCACTTAGCCGCAAAACTTTGTTTCCCAGTGTAGTCACCTTGCTTATTGTCAAAGTCCCTGGTCCTCTGTTTCTGTTTCTTTTTTTTATTCTGCTGCCGCTGTTGCCACACATAAAATAAAATGCGTTTTTAATTTGCAGATGCGCGTAAAAAACAGAGAACAGAGAGTCTGTGGTGGGGAAGTTGAGTGAAGAAAAACTTTGCATCTGTTCGTTGGTTCGCTCTGTCTCGTTTTTGTTTTTATTGTCGCCGCCTCATGGATACGGTATGGAAATTATTCGCAAGTGGCAAAAGTTATGCCAGCCGTCATGCCATCAGACGGGGCGTGGCAATATGGTAACATAGTACGCAGTAGTGTTGGGGAGATGGAAGCCCGAGAGGAGCCCGACCGACCGACCGACCACCTGTCTCTGCGACAGGTGCAAAGAGCCTGAAATGTTGCCAAGTTGAATGAGATGAGAAGCGCCGAGAGAGGCGGCAATCCAATGGATATCAATAAAGCTAAAGAATGAGGAACATTAAACGGAGGAATTTACAGAAGCTGAGTTTCAAATGGGTGAAGGAAATCTTAGAAAGATTTAGCAGCTTGATTGCTATTTTTAAATATCAATGAAGTTGAAAAATTATGAGAACATTAAAAGGGGAATTAGAAAAATATCTATAAAAATACCTGATTTATAGATAATTTATTTAAAATTACTTTAAGTAGGGAAAGAAAAGCATAACAAAAGAAATACATAAATGACTTATAGAGGTTTTAAGTTGAAATATATATTTAATAGAAAGTAAACAAAAAAATAATTATTAAATCATGTAAAAGGAAAAAAACTTTTAAAATAATTTATGCATTTATTTATCTTCAAATGAAGGATAAATATATATGCAGAAATACTTATTTGTATAAGGAATCATCAACATAGCAAATATCTTATAGCTTATGCTAAATTCTTGTTATTGCCATGATTATCTCTTGCATCTTTTTCCACCTAACAAACCATAAATTTGCTATCAACACAGCCATTGACACAATCCCTCGGCATTCCTTGACTTCCTTGACTCCACACACTCTGCAATCGTGGGCCCTGGCGACATTGACAATCCCCGATTGCAACTTCCCACTGCAACAAAAGGAGGAAACCCCTGTCTGTGTGCGTAAGCGTTGCATCTTCATAGCCAAGTTAACAGATAACACAAATAGAAGGGGGAAAGGGCCACAAATGCCGGCACAAAGCGTATAAAAAGCGGAGGCAGCTACGACACGACAGAGCGACATCGCTCTCTTCCCTCCGATCCTGGGGATAGAAGTTGCCCGTGGGTAATGAAATATTGCCATGTGCCAGCGCCTGCGCCTCCTGACTGACTACCTATGTGGCTCCCAATCTCCCTACCCTCCGCCTTAACTCCGCCCTTGGTTAACCCACCTGTGCCCGCCTCCTTCCCCGTGGAATTGCAAATGTTTGCCGGCAACAGCTGCTGCTGCTGCTGCTGCTGATGTCGGGATGTGTTGTTGGTGTAGGTTGACAAACAAACATGCCAGCGCATAAAACAAAAACAGCCCGCAGGAAAAGCAAAAGAATACAGAGAGCAAATTAATTATATAAAAAATGTAAAGGGTTTTAAAATTATTATAACAAAATTCTAGCTCTAGTTTACTGAATACATTTAAAAGAATTTAATCAATAGATGCTCAGCTTGAATAAAAATCATCATCCTTTAAAATATTATATTTCATATATTTCTGTGATATTTTTTCCAGTGAAATAAATAGCAGCTCAAAAAGGAGTCAAAGTCAGGAAGAGAAGCACTTGAATCGCCGCCTCCTCGACTGCCTTTCTCGCCTCCATTTATGCTCCGGGTTGCACTTGAAAAAAGGCGACTGCCGGCATATATACTATATGCCCCACCTGCCCGGATCTGAGAGCCCTCTCCTCCCTGTCGGCTTCCTTCTTCTATTTGCCCCTTGAACATGAGTCGAGACTTACGAAATTCGCATTCACGTTTTGGCTTTTTACCTTTGCGCCTATTTATCATCAAATGCAGCAGCGAAAGATGGAGTACAGGAGTCGGACAAGGTAAGGAGGAAAAAGGGATGGGGACAGCTGCTTAAAAGGCAAAGGGAATTTGTTCAGAAAGGAAATCCCTGAATGCCCTTACCTTTGAGATAAATTATAAGTCAATTGTTTAAAAAAATAAAATTCTATTTGGATTTAAATAAAGTAGAATATTGTAATAGTCTCTATAGACTGAAAGCACAAACAAACTTTATTTCTTTATTCAATCACAAAGTTAAAAAACCCTCTATTATTATATAAATTCTTTTAAAATAATTATTAAATTATTTAAGCCTTAGGCATTCAGATAAACCCTCTCATGTGGCTTAATCTAATAACTATCAAGTCGAGTCACTAGAAAAACTCACAATACCCCTGCCCTAAAAAGCAGAGTATCAATGGCATAGCTGCCATGCAAATGCACTTGAGAAGCAAAAACCAACGACGACGTCGTCGACATGTGATACCATTTAAACCTGGGGGACTGCTGCAACTCTGACTTGGACTTCTCTACCTCGCTCGGAACGTGGTCTTCCATGGCAACCGTGTGGACCATGTGGCCCCTGGTCCGGCTGCAATCAGGCGAAATTGTTGCCAACTGCTGTGCTCTGCATTCCAGAGAGCCGGCGGACGAGCCTGCCCGACTTCTTCTTCTCCTCCAGCATGGGAGTATAGAGAGTATGCTGCGAGTTGTGGGTCCAAAAAAATAGCGTGAGAAAGCAAAATATTGATTCAGGGGCGACTTCAGGGAGAGTTCTGCAGGAGCTGCAGAGCACCGCGATATGCAAAGCGCGATTAAATTCCTTAGCATCGAGACCGAAAAACCGGATCCTGCTCGAAAGGTGCTAAATGAAGTTCTTAATTAAGTGCGAGTGGCGGCGAGAAAAATGAAAGGGGAAAAAGGGCTCAGAATGGGTAGAACTGAACTGGTTTTATTGGCACATCGTTAGCTTTGGGATCCTGCATTTATTGCATAATTTGTTAATGAGCAGGGACGTTTTTTCCTCTTTTTTTTTTGCTTTTGAGACACGCTTCATGGCAAATGACAAATTAGCATTGAAATCGCTGGCGATTGGAATGCGTGAGAGTGGAATGTGAATGGAAGTTGTCGAAGGGAAAATATATAACCATATAGCCAAAGATGATGCACTAAGAACTCTACTTGAAGCGACAAAGTTTATCTTATCGCATTTGTTTGCTGGTTTGCTGGTTGGTAACCCAATATCAGATGATTTATTGGGGGGAGCAACTACAGTCTGATTTATTTTAGATAAAGAAGTGAGAAGGGGACAACTTTATGGAAGAATAAAGTTAAATATTAAAAGAACAAATTTATTTTATTTAATTTATATTGTCTTGGTTTATAAAGAGCCAAAGGAAAGGAAAAAAAGGAATAAAAACTAAAAGATAGACGAGTTTTAGATACATTTCAGCGATATCATCTTTCCTCACTTGTTTCTCCACTCTCCCAACCTGTCTCAACAATTTTACCATTCGCTAATTTCCTTTTTTTTAGGTCTACTCCTTACCCTATTCCCAGACCTTCATAAATTACTATTTAATTAACATTTTCCACATTCCACAATAGCAACAATATCAAGGAACCCATAAATAATAAACACCAAAAGGGGGAACCCAGAGAACAACTGGCACAAAAAAAAAGAGACTGAAAACTGAAAAACTGATTATGATTAGAGAGGGACCAAGACGGAGGAGGAGGAGCGATCCTCATAATTAAGCGACATTTGCCGGCATGACATGCAACAAGCTCGAGATTAACATAAATTTCCAGATATATCCGACGGGGCAAACTTGAAAATTTTATGGACCGCAACAAAGTAAGAGGGGGCAAGCAGAAGAAGTGAGGAATAAAAGTGCGCAGCCCGCGCACCTGTCAAAGTGAAGATAAAAATACAAATTATGATTATTATGCACTTGACATCGGACCAAACAAGAAGGGATGGATGGACATATAGCGAGGGTAAGCGTTGGCGTGTGGTAATTGCTGGCGGTAAAAATACTCATGGGGAATTATTAGCGCTAATTCTTTGTATATAAAAAAAACACAAAAAATCCCAGCCCTCGTCGAGTGTCGAGTGTCTCGCAGTTGATTGAAAGATGTGCCTAATTGATAGTCGAGCACGAGTCCGTACCCCCCGTTCCCTCTACGAGACGAGACAAGATGAGACATCATCAAGTGCGTGTCATTGTGTAATTTGGGCTTGATTATTATTAATTTGCAGACGCCGCCAGCGTTGAGTTGAGGTTTAAAGCCCCCGACCCCAAAACGGATGATGAGCGGGGAAGTCTGGGCTCTTGATGAGAATGCCTTTCAACCGCAGGCCAAAAATGTTTTCCCTTCCTATTTGATTTGCTAATGAACGGGGCCGGAGGGTCTGAGGCAATGTTGATAGATCACAGGAAATGGTAGACTTACTTAAACTGTCTTGGGATCAGATCGAAAGTAACGATGATCTCTTGGGAACTTGGAAACTTACCTGTAAAGAGAGCAAGAGAAAATTGTTTTAGATTAGATGTTGAAATTGTACAAGATTTAATTTAAGTACAAGAGATCATGCAATGGGAAGTTCTTAAAATAAGATGAAAGTTGTATGTGTTTTGGTCAAAAAATTTTAAAAGGTTTTTTCTTATTTTTAGTGAATACTTTTCAGAGTCAAAATATTCCCAATATATTTTTCCAGAGTCTCAGCTTCGTAGACTTTTATTTCGCTGAAACTTAAACAAAGATATTCTCTAACCATCTATTTTCCAACAATTGACTGCCCTTCAAAGTCGCTGGCTAACCAATCTTTCAGCTAAGAAAAAAACCCTTAAGAGAACTTCAAAAAGTCTAGCCGGGTCTGCTGGGGCGGCATCTCTCCTGGATGATTTTTTTCATGTTTTTTCTTGATTTTTCTCCGTTTTCATTTTGCCCAAGAAGGGGCTTCGATGTGAAGAGTCGAAAAACCCAAGTTCAGAGGAAAAGAAATATGCACAGACGAGAGTCCCACAGAGAGTTGCGTTTTACAGCAATCCCATGCAAGTGCCATGTGGCTATGATGTGTGTGCGTTTTTGTCTGTGTGTGCACAACACCTTTTACCAAGAAACAACAACAACAGCAACAACAATTACAGCAGTCATCACCTTTGGTGGTTTCCAGTCGTCGGCGCCCTGTGAACCTGCTGAGAAGACTGAGACTCTGCTCCGGCTCACCAGAAAACTACCTAAGCAGCCCGAAAATAACCGAGATATAGACAGGGAATATATGTATGTACATTGTACATACATAAATATATGGATCTGTAAGAGGAACTGCTAATAGAGGAAGTCAAGACGAGGACCGCAAATCGAATAACAAATTGTGTGGGAATACTCAATGGTTAAAAAAAAGAGAGAAGAAGTTACACCTGTAGCAGGATTTATATATTATTTAAATGGTTATAATTAGGCCTTACTTTAAGTGAATTTAAGTAGTAAGTAAAGCTTTCATCGGTGAATAACTTTATATTAACCAAAAAAACTGGTCCAAAAACAATCTCAGTTAATTGAAACCCCAAAGTGAAACTGGGCCAAAAGAGCCGGCGTTGGAGCAATGGCCAAAACCTCAAAGGAAATCTGAAAGAGACCGACAAGAGGAGCCACATCATTACATTGTAATGTCGCTTCCCTTTTTTTTACTTGTTTTTATTTCACCACGCTCTCTGCGATCCTTAATGGCCGCAAAACACGCGTCTTATAACGGTTTTAATGAAACACATAAATTCAGGTTGAGTTCCTGGCGAACGCCTCAGACTCAGACTCAGTCTCGACTTGGGTGAGCCTCCATTACAACAATTCTTCGGACCTCTCTTTTGGAACCACCTCTTGCCCCTTGGAGGCCTTTAATGCCATATCTTGCAACTCTTCGATCACCTCGTGAGCGTGAGCAGTTTACTTAAAAAATATCTCTTTGAATTGTTTTCATTCAGTTTCGTTGTTTTCGAACGCTTTTCCCCCACTCGCTTATTAACCGCAATTTTGGCTGCCTGAATTACCAAATAATCAAAGCCAAGTCGGGGAGAGATTTAAGCTGATTTTTTGGGGGTTTACAGTGGTAAGATTCCAAACATGGTACACTAATTTTTGATGAAGGTTTTCTATATTAAAATGTTAAGGAAATAGACATAATTTGTATCCCAAAAGCCTGACAAAAATATCTTTAAAGCTAGCCTCTTATATTTTTAAAATTGAATAGTTATTCATATTCCTTTTCACGATGTCCCTCAAATACTTTAATATCAAGAAGCTAAATCCACGTTAAAGCTCTCTTTATCTATCTTTCCTCTCTGCACATAATATCCTTTTATGAGTCGCTATCCTTTTTGTGCAATTTACAAGGCAAAAATGAATGGAAATGAGTTACAACGATGGATGATGCCGACAAAAGATATGCTGCCTCTTTCTGACTGAAATCTCTGGGCCCTGGGTCCATAAAGAATCCAACACTATGGAAGGCCACTCAACTGTGAAACAGGTAACCCGAAGGAGGGCGAAGGACGGATGGACCAGAGGACAGATGGACAGGATGCGGACATACGAGCAGACGTCGGTAAAACTACAAAAAGGAATCGAGTCGAGTCGAGTCGCGTTCGAGTTGAGTTTGAGTTCGAGTTCGAGCCTGGGTTTGTGTTTGCATTGAGGAGAAAGAGGAGATTTCTGTGATTCCGTTTCAATGAACTGCCTTTCTTTTGGCCGCAGAATGTTGCAACAGCCAAAACAAATAGCTGATAAAAACCAAAATGCAATTTGTATCTCACAAATGAGAGAAGGACTCTTCCTTTGCCATTGCCTACAGGACAACTGATACTTTAGTTTGCCTAATACCAAAATCAATAGGACAAAAAAGGACAATCTCTTTTCTGGCGGGGATTTCACGTTGTTTGCGTTGTAATTGTAAACCATTTGTCAGCAACTTTTCTATATAGTTAATATCCTCTATTTCTGTCGCTCCTTTGCCATCTCCTTTCTCTTTTAAGGATGCCGGAAATGTCTTTATTTGCCTTTGAATTCAATACCATGGTCGCTGGTAGTCGTTTGTGTAATTTATGTGTCATTCTGCTTATGGGATTTAGTTCCAACTTTTTTATTTCCTTTTAGATTCCCAACAAGCTCAATTGAAAGTTTATTAAAAGCCTTTAAGAGAAGCAGGATGCCTAAGGGGACAAGCTATAAGTTGGGAAAATTATATAGAAATAATTAAAAAGAGATATTAATATAGATACAATTTAAAACGTTCCATGAATTTCCTAGTTTACTTGGCTATATATTAAGTTATTTACTTATCATTAAGCAATGTGCTTGTTTATCGGGACTACATCATAATTTAACCCAGGACAAGTCTTGCCTGGTAGCAAAAGCCGCTTATAAAAATTTAAAATATTTACTTTTATAGCTTGATTATTACTTGACGGCTTCCTCATGCAAAATCTCAGCCACAGAAGGAGATAAATAAAAAAACAATCTCCGCATTCATTTCGTAGATGCGTGGGTAGGATGGATTTCAAAACCCGTTTCAATTCAACAACTCAAACTATAATTCCAAGCGCCGCCGGATTCGAATTTCGAGTCTTCTTTAATTTTTTTTTTTTATATTTTGGGGCTCATCTTCATGTGGGTTGTTGTCTCTGAAATTTATCGCTCATCGTTTTCGACTTCTACGCATTTATGTTTTGATTTTTATTTGAGGGTTTTGTCTTTTTATAATATTTTTTTTTACCTATTTGTTACCTTGCCTTTGTCAAAATTAGTTTTCATTTTATTATCAGCACCTATGCCTCTTTTTTGTGGTGAGAGATAGAGGAGGCGCTGACGACGGACGGGTTTCCGGTAGCTTTTGGTCAATAAAACCCACAAATTTATGACCTCTGAATAATGCTGTGTGCGACCCGTCGCCGGTGGTTTGTTCGTTGTAAAATATTTTATATACAAAAATTAATTTTCTCAATTTTTTGTGGGTTTTTTTTTAACGGCCGTTTAATGTGTTTGGCCTGGAGGTGGGTTTGGGGTCATAATGAAATTGTCAACAGATTTAATGGCGTGTCGCAGTGTGTGAAAAAAAGAGAAGATGCATAAGAAGCATAAAAAGCAGCTTAAGGAGTCTTATTTTTCTTCTCTTTTGACAAAAGCAATCTCCTTGAGTTGATCCAGGGTAATCTGCCCTCGATACACACAGCACACATTCATCTCTCCACTTGAGCCCGAGAGCCCGGGAAGAAGAATAAACAGAAACTGGACCAAAACTAATTGAATACCATTATTTGCCAGATTAGGACAACGCATAACAAATGGGCAAGGTTAGGAGCGGATTTGCATGGAGAGGAACGAACCCTTAACGAACTGTAGGAAATTGAAACCGAAGAGGCAGAAGCTGGCCAGAAGCCAGGACCAGGCAATTGCATTTTATTGTAATTGCGAAACACTAAAAGCAGATCACAGAGCTGGGAAACGACCTTTGATGGAGTCGAGGTCTCGGGTCTTGGGCCTGCGGATAAGAGCAGAACAGCACAGCAATGCCCTTCCTCGGACCCGAGGTATTTAATGAACTTTTAGGCACGCACGTAGTGGCCCGGCATTAATTACAGACTCCATCCAAGTCGGTGTCGGAGTCGGAGTCGGAGTTCGGGTTCGGATCTTGATACTCCAGCCCAGGCATTCCCCGGCGTAGCATCCGCATCCATTTGCCGGGGCCGTGTGTTATCTGCAAACGCGCCATCAAAGTAGGTGGCGCAAATTAACAAATCTTTCATGTGACCCAATTAAATCAACTCGAGCTGGGCTTTCGGTTCTCGCAAGCCGCTGGCCCCGGCAATTTGGCATTCGTCATGCTCGCCAGGCAATGAAAATAACCAAAGGCACTCCTCGCCGATGTCTGGATAATGGAAATGCACGGAAAAAATATTTTAAAACTTAATAAATATTTTTTAAAAATATTTGTTAAGTGATTTTCGAGAATATTTTATGAGAGAAAGACTTAGAAACTTTTTGAAATGTTTGTGGTGTCTGAAAATCTAATATATTAATTATTAGTTGCACTAATTTTATAGGAAATTATATTCGGAGCAAAGCTAAGAAGATATTCGTATCAAATAATATAAAGTATTAGGTTCACAGATAAATATTAATATTATATAATATTATCTCATATTTATTATTTAATATTAAGCCTAGAAATGTATATTTTCTACATTTTTTCACAGTGAACTCAATGCCTGGGAAGCTTTGGCATCTGTTCTTCAGTTAAGGCCAAGGACCGTCTGTGACCAACTGAAGGTTGATGAGGGAGTCGGTGCATCGAAATGGATAATGAGGATCACTAAAGGAGAAGTCTGTGATTTGCCACAGAGAACTAATTCAAGGGTTTATTTTTCTAGATCAAGTGCAAGGGCAACCAAATCAGTGGGTTTTTAATTTTATGGCCACTCAAAATATAAGTATGAGTAAAAACTGCATAAAAACTTGTTTAATTCCGAATATTATTTAATAAATTAATTGTATGGAACTCTAAATTCGAGAAACTCCAAGTTATTAGAGTTGTTTTTATAAAAAAATATATTTTGAAAAGTTTTCTTAAAGTGATAATTTACACAGACAAGTTGATTTAATTAGGCGTCATCAAATAATAAAAAAATTTACCATTAGTCATATAAACCCTTATTTAAACATAATTAGTTTTAGAGATTTTTTAGAAGGCCCATAAAGATAAAGGTGTATAATACGGATATAAACGAAGCTATGAATAATACAATAAAGATATATTTCGTGTCGTCTAATAATTTAACATTTTATTATAATTTTATTTTTAAATTTTATTACCAATCATTGTATTTTAAAGACTTCAACTACATTTTTAATGATTCTCTGAAGAACTTAAACCCTATTTGCTTGCATTTCTCTGGTTATTAGTTTGCAAGAAATTTTCCCAAGAATCGTTGTTCCACTCATTTAATTTACGTCTGGTGCTTGCTGTTTTTAACTTTTTCCCAAGTTGAGATGTCTAAGCAAAGTTTTTCAAGAACCGCCCACTGCCTTAACCCCGCTCCCAACCTCCAGACGCCATAATCTTTCGCAAACTTTGCTTTCTTGGCATTTCTAGACCGGAGAACTGGAGAGCTGGAGGACGGGGAAGAGTCTTAACCCACAACATGCTCATTATGTAAATGCTCCGCCGCCTGCTCCTCCCTGCAGCCACTCCCCCCTACTCAGGCGTCGTCTCTCCTGCACTTTGCCTACTATTATTATCTAGAGTCGGCATTTATAACTTTGTGTTGTAGTTGTAAGTTTGTTTCGCTTGTTTGTTTGCACGATTTAATGCTTCATTTGCTCGAGCCTCAAAAGTGGGTGAAGCTAAAAAGGTTGGAGATTTACGCTGTGACTCGGAGCTGGAGCTTGGGAGTTTTCCCCCCAGTCAAGTACCAAACAAGGTAGTTGAGACCCGGCCACAGCTTCACATCTCTCGGTCTCTTGGCTGGTTAACTGCTTAATTATCTTCTTTTTTTTTTTTTTGGTCAAATGAAGCCGCCAAATGGTTAAAGAGACTTCCCCTCCCAACCATCCTCTGGCTTATTAATAAACATGTTAAATGTAATTGTTATTCAGAGCTGCCGATTTTTTTTCGGGGCGTTTCTAATTATTGGGCTTTTGGTTGGTGTAATTACCAAAGCATTTATGAAGCAATTTTTGGCTCTAAAAACGGAAATCAAAGCGTGAGAAAGTAATATATAAGATTTTTAGGAAGGAATTTATTTAAAATAATTCAATAAAAGTTAAATTAAATCCTTGCTCACTAATTACTGGTTTTAACTCCAAAATCAAAAACCAGACCGTGAGAAAACGTAACAAGATTTTTGAAATATCTGCAGACCAAGGAATATCCTTGAAAGGCATTTTGTCCATCTTTACACTGAGGTGTTAAGGCAATGTTGGTCCAGGGAAACCACAAAAATAAATTAACAACAAAATGCAAGCTCTGCCACAGGTCGTATATCTCTTTTCATTTTTTTTTTTCACATTTTCCTTCTTTTTTTTCTTGGTTGGCTGAACTCCCGAAAAAGGTATTTCAACGTTGGCCATATATGAAAGTCATTGCTTCAACTGTTCCGATGGAATGAAGCCACGAAATGGATTCGGAATGCATGCGCCGAGAACTTGTTTAAGGAGTTGAAATCCCGAGACAGGGACAGGGACAACGACAACGACAACGAAGGAGGCAGAGGCAGAGACAGAGACAGAGGTGAGACCACACAGGCAAAATGTTATCTCGCTCCATAAAGTGGCCACGTTTGACCTGCTCTCGGGATGACTGGGAATGCTGGCCGAGAGTCTGGGATTCTCTTCTCTACCTATTTTTGGTATCCTCCTCCGACACTTGCCGGCAATTAAGTCGTTGGATTGGATCGCTCAACGCAGCTCAGCTCCTCTCCGCTTTGCTTCGGTTTCGTTTTCATTTCATCATCCCTCGCCTGGTATCCATCCTCAGGATTCATTCTTAGAAAATTTGCTGACGACGAGCGGCCTTTGTTGTCACAGCAGCCTGGGAGATCCCATTTCTGTCAGCATCGTCAGCTAATTACGCGAAATTGCCCAGATCTCCTCCACCGATCCGCTGGTGCGAGAAATCTTGGCAAGTGTTGACTTTGTAGGCGAAATGTCTGGGATGCTTGAACTGATCCATGGATCAGATAGCAGCAGCAAACAGCTGGTTTCAAGATCGCTGGCCAGGCGCTGATGGTCTTGATAGGTTTTAAAAGCAGCCTCAAGACACCGAGTAATTGTTATGGCGCATTAATGGCAAAATAGCTCGATATCGATCATGATCATGGCTTTCAAGTGGGGCCTTAGGTTAGGCCAAGTGCTAGATGGTTTAGTTTATGGGATCATCAGTGGTTATTAATCTGTTAATTCTAATTCTAGAGCACTGTTTCAATCAGAAAAGAGTTCCTTCATAAACATATTTATCTCCCCTTTGATATGAAGCAAAGAATGCTATATCTTTTATCTAAAATATACCTCTGAAGAGCCTACCATTTATCCTCTTTACAACCTTATAAAGTAACTCAGCACAGCGATTCCACTCCTACTCGTTTTTTATTTTATATACCCAACATCCCCCATCTAATCTGCATTCCAATCGAAACCCAAAACCCTGCCTCCGTACAATGGTCAACAATTGCAGAAGTATATATCACATGATCACACGCCGACGACGCCGATGAAGATGATGATGATATAGTGCCATATATACCAATCGCCTCGTTTCTTCTTTTTACACGGCCAAGGAATGCGACAATGCAAAAATGAAAAAAATATTTAAAAAAGAAAAAGGGCCAACTGAGAGTAAGAGAGATGGTAACATTTAGTTTTGGTTGCTGGAAAATGATTAATAGTCATGCGGTGGTTGCCTTGCAGGCCAAGGCAAGAGGAGATCAGAGGAAGGAACGGCGGATGCACTGCCGCCAGTGGAGACGCCAACAAAGTGGAGCAATGGTAGACAGAAATAAAAGCAATATCTGTATATATGCATCTATAAGATACAGTATTTTCCGTTTGAAATGTATCTGAAGCTGATAGGTTGCAAAAATGCTTTTTAATAATAATTTTAAAATATTTACAACTCAAAAATTAGGAGATCTGTAAACTATCAATTCCCAGCACTTTTCATTCGAAAAATCTTGAAAGTACCTTTAATTTTTTGCTGTGCATAGAAACAGCAACCACAGCAGCCGATGAAAAATCAGCTCCGCTGTAAATTTCTTTTGGCAAAAGACTGACAAAGATGGGTAAACCTGACCGAGGGAGATAGAGAATGAGAGGAAGCAACGTTGAATGTTTTCTGTTGTGAGAAATGGTTGAATGGTTGCAACGAATTCAGGATTAACACTCTCATTCTTTAGATACTCTGCATTACTCAAATATAAATATAAAGATTATAAAAAGGGATTTTATGCCATCAAAAAATCGTACAACTTTGATTTTAAAATATATAAATTTTTGAATTTTTCTTTACATAAAAACCTTATAAAAAGCATAGATAAATCTGATCGATTGGTTAGAGTATTTCAACTTGCGATCATTGAATTCAAAACTGGCTTTTCCATTGAGTCTCTCTTGGCCCGACTCTCTGATATTATTTTTAACGATTTAATGTTTTGTGAACTGTTTAAATTGTGCAAACAATTTCAGCTAAGTGCCTGCCTACCAACGATGTTGATGATGATGATGGTGAGATGGTCAAGTCGAGGGGGTTAAAGTGGGTTTCGCACACAGCTTTTTGATGTGGCACAGGAAGTGCAACTTTAATGAAGCGTTTAAGTGCCAGCTGTTGTTGTAGTTGCTCTTGCAGCACGGAAGGTATATGCTGTCTTTTGTATTTTGAGTTTTTTTTTCCTTCTTATTTTGGGTTCAATGTTTGGCGTTTTTCATGGTTCAATGAAAGGAATTCGCCTAAAGATGTGAAGATGAATGTGCTGGGAAAAACACTTTATCGTGACTGATCGAAATTTCACTTTGAGTAGAAGAGTGCAAAAAAATTATACTCATAGTGATGGTTTGGAATTTTATTTATCTTAAATTGTTTTCTACTGATTTTAAGAAAATTAATCTCACCTAACTAAGTTTTCAGCTATGAAAATAATACTTCTTTTAATAAATACAACCCAAGTAAGCTCTCATAACTTCCCTTAGACAATATGAGGGCCCCAAAAAGTCTGGTTATCATCGACTCCACTCTTTTGCTGTCTATTTGCTTACGTCAGTTTCTTTTTTTTTCCAACTTATCGGTATTGGAAGTTGGGCTTTATCAGACAGCACAGCCTCACCGGTTGGCTAACCTACATATAACCAACGAAGCACCGACAGAGACCTCTATAAACACCTATCGCCGAGAGGTAGTTCCCGGTTAAGCAATTCAAACGTTGTGGGAACAGGAACACAGGTCGGATACTTTATCTAAATGCTGGCGCTTATCAGACGGACAAGGTGGCAAGGGGCAGGGGTGAGGCTGGCGGGGGGTCAGGTGAATGAAAAGGAGAAAGGGAATTGGAATCAAAATGGGCCGGGGAATGGGAATGGGAATGAGAATGAGAAGAACCAAATGAGAAAAGAGGGCGCAAAAGAGGAATTTATGACTCACACGAAGAAAAAAGAAAGAAAGAAAGAGTTTGGGGCAAACGGAAAAAAATATACAAACTTTTTAAAAATAGTTACTTTTGATAGTTTTTGTATTTAAAAATTATTTGTATAAGTAATAATTTATGTAAATATTTACTAAAATTTATAAAAAATGTTTAATTAAACAAACCCTTGTGAAATGTATCTCCATAATAAAAGCAAAATATGTAATTATTAGATACATTAAATAATTTAGTTTAACTAAAGCATTCTTAAGTAATTTCTTCAAGTATTTTATTGCTTTATCAGTGATATCTAACTTTCTTAATCATAATTAGTTTCGCTTAATAATTCAAGGATTAAGATTATTATTTCAAGTGCACCTCCTGCACACCACTGTATATAGAGGATCGGTTCGGATCGGGAAGTAAAAGGTTCACATAAAAATGCCGACAGAGAATAAAAATCCTGAACTGCATAATTTAAACGATTTCAATGACACCTTGATTAATATCAAAGACAACACAAAAGAGAACTCGAGAACTGACCACTCTACCTGTGTGTATGTGTGCCCCACCTCCCCCGTACCCCGTACCCCGTCCCCTTCTGCCCCTACCCCCCTGCATTTCCATGAAATTATGAACGAAACGCAGTGCGCAATGCATTTGCCCAAAAAAAAAAAATAAAAAAAGATAAAGAATATGGTCAAGATTGTGTGAGAGCGAAAGAGAAGAAAACCAATCAAGCAACGTTGAAAACCAAAAATAAACAAAGGTAAGGCGCAGGTAAAGGGACAGGGCAAAAGGGAGAGCGGCCAAAAGGCAGAGGCTGCAACAACAACAACAACAACAACCATTTACCTGGCAACAAATCAAACAAAGAGCCAAAGAGAGACGACGAGGAGCACGATAAACAGAGAGACAGAAGGGCACAAAGAGGAGGCCAGCGAGCAACTTATTGCAATTAAGCGTGATTAATTCAGGATTTATACAAATTAACTAAAACCGTGGACCGATCGAGGCCGAGACTAGGTCCCTCCTCCACCACACGCCCCTGGGTCCCTAGGAAGAGCAATGTCTAAAAGCGGTGTGACAACATTTTTGCTCTTGCACCAGCCAAAAGAGCCTTTTTGTGAGTGTGTCCTACAGGTGATCATTCCTATGGATAAATAGATAAATAGTATGAAGAAAGATCTCTTCTCTAAAAATATTTAAATTTAGAAAATAATTTTGTAATAAGCTCGAAAAATTAAAAAACAAAATACCCATAAAGATTATTTTAGAAATTTATCTAATTATTTTGAATGTTACCTTATTAGATTATTTATTTGTTATTAAATTTTCTAAAAAATCTTCTACCTTAACGAGGCTCTACTGTATGAATAGCTGCTCTCTTCTCGTTTTATTTCCTTTTTTTTTTGTTCATCAAAAAGGAATGTCTTGAGATTTTTCGTTGCGTCTGCTTCTGCCTTTTGGACTGGTCTTGGAAACTGGAACCCTTTGATGCGGCACAGAGCTGGACGAAGAAGGGGCAGAGCCTGGGATTCGGATGAGCAACAGACGCATGCGCCAAGATCTCTTGGATGGACACGCTCTCGGCGATGGACTCTCTTTTATTTAGAGCCTACCTTGGGCTTGCTTCTCATTCGCTTCTTCGAGTTGATTTGCGTGGAATTTTATTTCCTTCAAGGGGCGTAAGGCGTAAAAGGGCAGTTGGCAAAAAAAAAAAACAAAGAGCTCAAGCCGAAGGAGCGGCATGAATCATGGAATCTTCCAATCTGAGCGCGAGTTCCCTTTGTTGCGCCGGGATTCTTCAGACTGGTTTTGTTATCTCTGAAGATTTAGCAATGTTATGAAATATTGGGAATTTATAGGAATATAAATTCTTATTCTTATCTTCATTTTTGACAGAAGAGAAAATTATCTTGACTTTTTAATCATTAATGCAAATACTTCTAAGTAGATTGATTTATTTTAAATATTGAGATCAAGTAAATTCAATATTTTTAAGTTAAAAAACTCCCCCCTTGGCAGTATTTGTGTTTTGGGAATTTATTAAATTAAAATTACTCTTTTAGATATAGTTTTTTTTAAATGTTAAACTTATCTTACGCTTAATTTATGATTTGATTCTCATTTCTTTTTCTATGAGTGACAACCACTTCAAATATTTTCGCACTTTGATCAATGCAAAGACCTCATTTTCTTATCTGTTCAAATTAAAGTTTGTACTATTTTATTGACAACCATAAGAGTCAGCAATTAGAGATAACTAGCTAAATAAAAACATGAACTAGTGTTTTTTAAATAAAAATTGGATTGGAGATTTAAATATGGATTTTAACAAAATATTTTATGGAATTACATATTTTTAAAAATTAAAATTAAACTGTAAATATCTAGCATCTTGTCCTATAAACACATTTTTCTAATACTTGATCTTAACTCCAATTTAATTGACTTTACTTATACATTTCTCCCAAATATAACTTTTACAACAAGAACACTCCTAAAATGTATCTAATCTTAAAATTATTTACTCCACTTACCGTTACTGGGCTTTGGTGGTATTTCACTCGCATCGATTCCTCGCGCCTGGAAAATATGCGTAACGGCACTGCAATTCGGACTGAATTGATCGATGATCGAAGAGGACACTCCTCCACCGCCCCCCGCCGGATTGGGGGCGGCCAGATAGCCAACTGAGGGCAGGAGGGAGTGGGGGGAGCCATCGTCCGCTTGCACGCTGGGCGGAAAGTGGGTGGCGAGCAGAAGGAGTAAATAACTGCTACATATCACAAGGCAGGCGGTTGTTCTTGCAGTTGTTGTTGTTGCTGTTGCTTTTCTTCTGCAGTGCAGACGTTGTTGCTGTTGCATCTGTTGCTTCATTTTGAGAACCGCGGAAACTCTCTTATTTTTGGCGAGTGACAGAGAGGGCAAGATAAGATTTGCGCCGGCTGCTTGTTGCTGTTGTTTTGGTTAGGTTTGTTGCCTTTTGCGGTAAATACTTTCGACACCCTCACAAACACGCACTAATAAGCCGCTTTGCTGCTGTTTGCCGGCATTATTGCTGCTGTTGTTGTTTATCAGTGTGCATTTTGAGCTTGGAAACAATCAAAGTGCAACATGGCGGTCCCGGCAGCCGATTTTATAAACAAATAGCGGCACACGCACACGCCACACACAGCAGACTCGCACAGTCACTTACGCACGCATCCCGCAACGAAAGGCGAATTGAAACCGAAGCGCGAAACGCAGAGAAGCGGAGAAAGCAGCACAGAGTGTGCTCACGAGGTGAAATTGAATGAATGACTGAATGAATAGATGAATTTCGGGGCAGTGCTGCCAGTTGATGCTATTCCAAAAATGCTTAAATATTATTGTGGTGTTTTTAAATATGTTTTTTATACGCCCTGTTGGTCACACTAATTCTGTTATTTACATGGGAATAACAGTGCTTGCTGTTATTGAGAGAGGTAACAGCGTTTTGCTTATGGAATGCAACAAAGAGAGGAATTATTCGTTTTTAACAGCGTTTTGCTTATGGAATGTAACAGAAGAGAGGAGAGATGCCGCGGCCGTTAGCTATGTAGCTATTATATATTTTCTTGATTTTTCAAATTATTAAGTTGTGTTGTTTTTAAAGAACCATGGAACCGCCATTCGGCTGCCCAGTGTGGCCATCCTCACCTATTTTCGGTCTTATTTAGCACATTGCTCGATTTAATATCGCGCGAAATTCACTATCGATATTTTTACAAAATCGCATCGGTAAAGTGAATTATTCTTGTTGTTGCATTAGATATGCTTGTAAATAAATAAATAGTTACCAAAAGATAGCAATTCTTAATTTAATTTAAAACAATAATAAACGTGGCTTCAATATTATCAACCCGCCGGCCATCCGGCCACACTGCCGACCCACGACCAGCTGTTTTGGCGGCAACGAGTTTTTGGGCCGATTTTTTGTTTATTTGAAATACAACGCAGTAGGCAATAAACAACATACAAAATGATACAGGAGAGCGCGGTGAACGAGGCGCTGAAGAAGCATTTTGGCCATTCGAAGTTCAAGTCCGAGCTGCAGGAGCGGGCCGTGCGATGTGCTGTGAAAAGTGAATATGGGACAAAAAGTTCTTACCCAATATCTCGATGATAATAATAAACCCTGAAAATTTTGACTTTCAGAAAAGCAGGATGTCTATGTATCGATGCCGACGGGTTCGGGTAAATCCCTATGCTTCCAACTGCCTGGCCTGATGTCCGAGAACCAGATAACCATTGTCTTTTCGCCTCTCCTCGCCTTAATCAAGGATCAGATTGACCATTTGACCAAGCTGAAAGTGCCGGCTGACTCGCTGAACTCCAAGATGACCACCAAGGAGCGTGACCGTGTGATTATGGATCTGCGGGCGGTGAAGACCAGTCTGAGGTTCCTCTACATCACACCGGAACAGGCGGCCACCAAGTTCTTCCAGGAGCTGCTGCAGACTCTGCACAAGCACAAGAAACTAGCCTACTTTGCAGTGGACGAGGCCCATTGCGTCAGCCAATGGGGGCACGACTTCCGGCCGGATTACCTTAAGCTGGGCGACCTACGTTCCAAATATCCGGACATCACCTGGTTAGCATTAACGGCCACAGCCTCCAAGGAGGTCAAAGAGGACATATACAAGCAGTTGCATTTGCATGAGCCGGTGGCGCAATTCAGCACACCCAGCTTCCGGAAAAACCTTTTCTACGACATTGTCTACAAGAATTCCATAGAAGATGACTTCCAGCACTTGGCTGACTTTGCCAGGCATTGTCTGGGCGATCCCAAGGAGTTCAAGGAGCAGCCAAAAGCCCAGCGGGGCTGTGGCATTGTCTACTGTCGCACGCGAGAGCAAGTGGAGCGCATGGCGATCGGCGTTACCAAGCAGGGCATCGGAGCCGTGGCCTATCATGCTGGCCTCAAAACAGGGGAACGCACAGAGGTGCAGGAGGCATGGATGCGCGGCGATCAGCCAATTATATGCGCCACCAACAGCTTTGGCATGGGCGTGGACAAGGCAAGTGTCCGTTTCGTCATCCATTGGGATGTGCCACAGAATGTGGCTGCCTATTACCAGGAATCGGGTCGCGCTGGTCGCGACGGCTTGCCCTCGTTTTGTAGATTATATTACGGGCGTGAAGACGTGCGGAGTATACGATTTCTGCTGCAGAATGATGCGAACAGGGCGCGGGGTCGAGGCGATAAGGAAATGCTTACGGCGAGGGCCATAAAACAGTTTGAGAAGATCACTGAATTCTGTGAGCGAACGACTTGCCGACACAAACTCTTTTCCGACTTCTTTGGGGATCCGGCGCCCGACTGCAGCGGTCAGTGTGATGTTTGTCGGCGTCCCAAGAAGGTGGAGAAGGCGTTGGAGATGTTCCACCGTTTATGCATGGATGACACCTTCAAGTCGCACATTTCGTTGCAGGATTGCGCAGATCTATACGAAGGTGGGAAGATTTTTTAAGGATTATTTCTTCTGTTTACTTATTACTGATTATTTTCAGGAGGGCGACCTGGCCAGAAGCGTGCTGCCCAGGATTATGCAGCTGCAGATTCCGATTCGGATGGCGCAGACTCCCACTCCGTCTTGGCAAAGAAGGCCAAAAAAGACACTGAAGATTTTATAAAGCAACAGTTCAAATTGCGCAAGCAAATCAGCGCCGCCCGTCAGCTGGAACAGGATACGTCCGCCCAAATCTCTCGCATCCGACAGGCGGAAGCCACAGAAAAGAAAATAGCTGGCCTCCAGGCCACTCACAGAGAGAAATACCTTTCGGCCATTATCGATGCCTTGAAAGCCAATGTGGACAAGTGCAAGGATGAACCAGAACAGCAGCCGAAGAGTATTCTGAAATACAATGACTACGAAGCCATAGCCGTGGACATGGAGTACGAGGTGTTCCGGCAGCAAAAAGTAGCTAATATGTACCGCCATGCCTTAATCAAGCAGATTTCGATTATTAAACAGCTCACGGGAAAGCTGCAACTGATGCCTCTGCTGGCTGATTATATTCCCAAGCCGGAAACAAGTGCAAAGGGCGTTTGGACTGGAGGAAGTGTGGCCTATTTTGAGCGGAAACTCAAGGAACTGGAGGAACAGAGACCGCAAAGTCTCAAGGAAGTGCCAAAAGCTTTGAAGGAGCGAAAGGGTTTTAAGCAGGACAGCAGCACCAGCAAACAGACTTCGATTTCCGCCTTTTTCAAAAAAGAGTCGAAGGAGGAACCAACATCAAATTCCTCGAATGAAGAAGAGCCTGAAGAGGCTGATAAAGATGTAGGGAATAAATCCCCTGAAAACCCACCTTCTGATAGTGTCAAAGATGAACCTATGGACGAAGATAGTCCTGAGCCTGACGCCGAACTCGATCCCCTGCCCGACAGCATAATTGGTGAGAGAAAGTACAAACTGATGCCGAATGGCGATGGTAGCTATGACACTCATCGCCGGAAAAGAGTGTCCCATCAACACGAACCAAAGCCAAAGGCCAAGACCAGCATGCAGCATCTTTTCGGTTCCTTCAAAAGTGAATCCGAAGAGGAGCAGGAACAACCTTCAATTCGTTTCAAAACCGCTCGACAAATGCTTGATGAAAGGGAATCCAAATCGGAAAACAAACAAAAATCGAAAGAGGGCGATACCAAGGAATCCTCGGAGAATATAGGCTTCATTTCAGCTCGAGAAATGTTGGAGAAAAACAAACTCAAGGACGACGAGAAGAAAGAAAAGTCAAATTACAAAACGGAAACCTTGGGCTTCATTTCCGCCCGAGAAATGTTGGAAAACCAAAAACTTAAGGAGGAAAGTTCGGATACGAAACAAGATAAGTCTAATAAGTTAGAGAGTAAGGAAGAAAAAGGTTTAGACAGGGATAGGAGTTCGCAAAAAGAGTCTAAATCTGGCAAAGATAAGCGCAGGGAGTCGAGTGAATCAGAAAGGCATTTAAAGGATTCAGGATCCCGCAGAAAAGATGGAAAGGAGGGTGCCGACCACAAACGAGAGAGAGAATCAACAGCCAAGGACACATCATCCTCAAAAAGGAAAGCTTCGGAAGACTCTTCGGCAGAAAGGAAATCTTCAAAGGACTCTTCATCAGAAAAGAAATCTTCAAAAGACTCTTCATCAGAAAAGAAATCTTCAAGAGATTCTTCATCAGAAAAGAAATCTTCGAAAGACTCTTCACTAGAAAACAAACCTTCGACAGACACTTCATCAGCAAAGAAACCATCGAAAGACCCATCCTTGGAAAGTAAAGACTCTAAAGAATCCAACCTTAAGAAAAAACCAGAAAAGAATCAACTTAAGAACGATGTGAGCAAAAACGTAGTTCAGTGGCTGAATCCCTACTATAAACGAAAGATAGCCACCAAGGAGCTCTTCAAGGCGCTGGCAAAATTGCTAACTCAACGGATTTGCGATGGCAGCTTAGGTAAGTTATAAACTACAATCCCCTTTTAAGAATAATAAATTAAATTAATTATCTTCCCAGGTGACGGCGATGCTGGTAAGTGCTACATCAAGGAGACCTTCCACGGCCTGCAGATGATCAACAACGATCAGGATATTGAGAAATATTTCATTGAATCCAAGTGACTTTTTGACACACAACGAAGAGTGTTTTTCGCCTTGTTAAAACAGTTAAAGAATCTTTTTTTTTATCGTTAATGTTTCAATTTTGTATATAATAATAAGTAATTTATCAATAAAACATTAAGAAAATATATGCAGTTGCGGTTTGTTTTTCGTTTTGGACAGTAATAGTACAAATTTTTACTCGTGTTGTGTTCTTACTTATTAATTGGTTTAGATAAAACGTTCGTGATGCTTTTCATATAAGCTAAAAATAATGAAGAAAACAAAAAACAGGGCAGGCGATGCGTAGAAAACTTTAAACTCTCTTCATGGACGTCGTCTTTTTGTACATTTTTCGATTCGATGATGGCAATTCAGATGTTTCTTGTTTCTTTTTGTTGTGTGGGTTTACAATTAGCTGGGAGACTGGGGGGAATGTGTGTCCTTACAACTAAGCTGGAGCTATAAATATTACAGTCCACGCCATGCTCCTCTTGACCATGCTCGTCCAGGTCATTCCAGATCTCCATGCACGCCAAAGCGAATGGTTAGGAGGATGTCCAGCAAGAATACCAGTGAGGTGACCAAGGAAATCGAGGCAGAAGCCATCACCAGATCGAGACGATGCATGTTCGGGTGCCAGTAGTTGCGATCCTTAGTGGTGCTCCAGTCCCGGAACAGCAGAGCGGTCACAGCCACAAACAGAATGAAGCCTACTAGAGACCACAGCGTGGCCGTGCGCCAGGGAGTCCTGTAAGGGAAATATTACATTTTAATAAAAAATTTAAGTAAATATTTATTAAAACTTACAAGTCACCAAAGAGTGCCATTATCAGATAGATTGCTGTATAAATAACCAAGGCCCCAAAGGTCACATAGCACAGAGCCATCACTCGCGGAGTGATAAACACTCGCAGGTGCGAGTTGGTGGCCGGCTCGTCGATCAAGCCCAGGCAGCATATTAGCAGGCACTGTAAAATTAATTAAATTAAAATATAATTAATTATATTATATATTATATATTAATTATAATAAATCCAAGTAATATTTCTCACCAATTCCACAATTTTAATGCATATCAGCGTGTAGGTGGCCTTTTTGTTGCCATTCGTTGTGGCAAAGGAATTATCATCTGCCGGCGACATTTCCACGCGTGAGATTTCTGCACAAAACAATTATTAAACAATTAATTCATTAATAATTTAAATAACACCAGTAATTCAATTGGATTTAGTGCCCACTTTGGCATTTGCTCCCGGATATGTTGTGTTTTTATGTACCTATCGAACGCAAGTAACTCATTTTTGTCTTCTGTTGGAAACGCTTTCGACCTACAAAGGAAACGGCATCTTCAGTTTTGGAACGTTTTATTTTTTGGTGGAATTTTAGAGTCCGGGCTTAATGAATGACCTTATTTGGCCGACGGCTCTGGGTTATCGGATGTGTGTTATTGGATGCTTGGTGGAGCGTGCAATAAAATAAAATAAAACTACGTTCTGTTGTGGATTTGTGTCAATTGATGTCCGAAGGTCTCCCACATAGAAATACATCCACTTCTGGTATGAGAAGTGCAGCCCAAACTGATTAAGGGCATATACATATATGAGCGATGATCTCATTGGATCGGTCGGATGTGTGGGAATTTTTGGGTGGGGTCTAACCTATCGTACACTCGGTGCCATTGAGGTGGTGAGATGCATACCAAATTCGAGCTGGGAATTCGAGCAACCTACTTGCTTATGAATATTTAAGAACACCTATGATTGCAGGCCTGCGACACTTAATCTATAATTCCATTACAATTCATTTATTAATTAAAGGCCAAACCACAATGGAAACAATAGACTACCTCAATTGTCACCTCTTTTGGTTTCTATTGAACACCTTTTCTGCGTTCTGGACATGTGTAGTTTAATTTTACAGGGAGAGAATAATATTTATTAAAGAATTATAAATAAATAGATTCATTTTCTATATAAATATTTTATATGATGTTAAATTCTCATAGATAGAAAACAATAAAAAAAATAAATCTAAGAAAATATATAAATTCCTCAATATAATATCAAATATAATATCAAATCAGAGTGATAAATTTGATGTGTGTGTGGTAGAAAAATTGTGATACAAAATTAAGATACCATAAAATTTGAATGCATATCTTCATTATAATACTATAATAATATAAACTCTTTAAGCGCCTTCGAAGTTTAAAATTAACAACCATTTTTTCAACTATTCATAAATGATCAAATTTCGTTGGCTAATTAAATATTATATAATTTATATATTTTATAATTAAATTTTTAATTATAATAAATAAATAATATTTATACCCAAAACTTATATAATAAAAATTATAATAAAAAATTATTTTCTGTCTGTATATAAAAGGGGAACTGGTTACCCAAGCACTTCAAACCCAACAATGGAATCACTCCATGGCTTGGGTCGTCCGTCGGTTCCCCTCATTGATTGAAGCTAATTGCAACGCATAAAGAACAAAACATAAAAAATCCAGAAATTAGCCAGAGGCACGTACAATAAACGTGCGGAGGTGGAGACGACTCTGTGAGCTAGTTAACCCCGCCATGTATAACCCCATAAACAACAATTAAAATGCAACCCGAAAACCAGAAAAAAATAAGTCAAACCTGAAACGAAACTGGAAACCAACAAACTCAAACCCTAAAAAAGGGTCACGCATAACTTTCACTGCGTAAAAGTTGGTAGTAAAGTTGGAAAAGGGAAAGATATATCAACAAATTGGGATAGGGAAGGGAAAAATGGGCATAAGACAGGCACTCCCTGTCAATAAACTTAGGGCTCGGAAGTTAATAAACATTTTAGTGTCTAGGTTCTGGTTGCCAAAAGGTAAACAATAATTGATTAGGGAGACTACTGCTCGATAAAGTTAAGTAATTAATTCTTTAAAGGAAAGGTTTAAAATGAAAAAGGTTTCTTTTGATTTTCTTGGTTTCTGGGAAGATTTATTGAAGCTAAATGATTGTGGGATTTTTAAAATTACTTTCGTTTTAAATTTAGCTTGACTAATTTTTTATGTTTTACATTAAAAAGGGCGTGGCTCAAAAATTAATATATAATTTTCGAAAATACTTCAAAAACTCTCATAACTTCATCCCCTTAAAAATTCAAACTGAAACTCCTCACTAATTTTCGGGTTTGCGGCTCTCCAAGATTGGAATTCCAGCTCTTAGCTGCTTGCGTGTTAACTGGTATGTGTGTGTCGTGTTGTTGCTAACGAATGTTTCACGTTTTGGCCCACACTCAAGCCACCACCACCCCCCTGAACCAAAAAAACCAACCGAGAAAAATACAACAAATAAAAAAACAAGTTTCTTTCGGCGGCGCTTAGAAGAAGAAAGCCTAAAAAAAGTAGAAACCAAACATAACACACGCAACAAGCCACGAAGCACAAAAAAAATGTAAACAAATTTGTATTGGCCAAGAAGAACAGGTTTTTGGGAAAACCAAAGAGAACTTGGCTAAGAGAGAGGATCAAAGAGACATAGAAAAAGAGATAGAGGGGGCTTTGATACCTGCCACACCTGTATTGAGTTTGCGCGCCCTCAGAGAGGATTTTCTCTCAAAAAGGAGAAGGTGTTACCAACATTTTGGCCCTCACTGTGAATTAACCTCGTTTCGAAAGGAACTCTTGTTCTCGTTTTTCCTTTTGTTCCGAGTTAAAGCAGCCCTATAACTGGTCTGCCTGCGTCCGACTTTTGGGTCAATGACTTGGCCAGCAGCTCGCTTCTCGGTTTTGTTTTGGTTCCTGGCTTCTCGAAGGGCCCCCTTCGAGGAGGAGCTTTTCATTTTAATTAAGCCTCATTTGCAATTTCCTGCCAAGTAGAGTAGAGAGATCTGAGAATATATCTCTGTGTGTCTCAGCCGCTCAATCGCCGCCAACTTGGGCAATTGAAAAATGCAACAAAACTCGTTTTCAGCCCGCCTCCTTCTGCGTTAGCCTCCCCCTCACACTCGCATTGATATGCACAACGGCAAACTGGTTGCAGAGCCGCGAGAAGCACACGTACACATGTAAGGCGCCTACTGTACTTGGCTCTGGTCATCCATCCAGCGCCCAAGTTTTCTCTCCCATCGAAAGGGCAGTCGTAGTTTGCGATTTTCCAGCTGCATTTTCCAAAACAAGGAAATACCTCTTGAGTAAGGGGTGTATTTGTTATCCAGTAAAGTTCTGGCACAACTTAGAATAATTTTTAAGCAAGATTGAGCTTAAAAACTTTGGAAAACCGAAGTTTGAATACCCTTGCAGTTTTCTTTAAAATACTTTTAAAGATAGTTTTTATAAGATACTTTAGTGGCCCATCAAAGTTTAAAAAATCTATAATTTAGCCTACAAAAGAATAAATTTCAATTCGAAAATCTGTTTTGTGTTAGTTTTCATGTGGTTAATTAATTTTCTTACTAAATTTATCATTTCAAAAATTTTAAATTTAAAAAATGACTTCTTCCCGGAGATTCAAGCATTTGACTAAAATTATAATACCTTTTGAAGGGCTTATAAAACGCACCTAAACTAAATTCTTATTTAATATTTATACCTATATTTCTTTTGACATTTTTATGTAACAATTTTGTATAATCCTTCATTATTAAGATTTTGTTATTTTGATCAAAGAGGGTATCTCAAAGTGTCATAGTCTAATTAGCACCCTGCATGTTGCACTTTTTTGCAATGGTTTTTCCATATATTCTTGCCAATAGTGGCAGGCGTGCTACTGTTGTTGCTTTTGACCTCATTCAGTCCCACACCGCTGTTAGCCACCGACTTGAGCTTTGTTTTAGCTGTGAACATGCAACATTTGCGATGTGGGCGGAATGGGTGGCTCCCTACCTGGTGGTGGTGGTGGTTGCCTTTTTGAGGGAGTTTCCCTCGGGGGTTGCTACTGGCGAATTCAATGCCAAAGCAATTGGCCAAGGCTGGTCGGGATTTACTACAGGCTAACTAACAGGTACACTGGGGTTATTGTCACTCTTATTGTTTTGTTTCACGTTTGTTGTTACCTTAGTGTCATGGGTTCGTTGTCGGGGCTGTCATTGAAGGTCAGTGTCCATAAATCGGATTGGCATAGGATTGAAAAGGGTTTAGTTCCCAAGGGGGTGCTAGCTCCTGTAATTGAGTGTTTAGCGAACTAATATTTGCTTGGAAAATATAACATATTTATGGTTTTAAGAATATTAAAAAGGAAATAAAAACAACTAATAAAATCATATTTATTTTTTGCTTAATAAACTCGGGGTCATTAAGTCATTTTGCAAGAGATAATTTTTGAATTGGCAAACAGAAACTTATAAGTATTTTTATAGCTTCAACTACGACCATTAATTGTAATTCAAAAAACCTATGATTTAATAATATAATCATAAAAACAGCGTAATTTTTCAATACTTCTAAAGTAGTTCCTATATTTCAATAAAAAATATATTATATTGCTTTATTTCTAAGATTTCAGATAAAGTTCAAAAGTTTTTACGTTTTTAAAGACACATTTACAACGCAATCAATTATATTTGTCTATATATCTGTTGCATTAACCTTAAGTATTTGTCAGCTAATTAAAGTCATCCCATCTGAGGGGAGGGGCCCGTGTTGACGGTGAGAAAATTGTCAGTGAGTCACATTAAACAAACTAATTTGTGTGTTAGCCAGTGTCTGTGTAATTTGTGCAAAATTAGCATGTCTAACAAAAAGAACAACAACAACAAAAGTGCTGCGATCGTCTTGCTGATGTATGTATATAGTTTTTTGTCCCCTGGTTATTGTACAATTAGCTCTGGGTGGGGCCCTGCCATCTCTCAGACTCCGCAGATCTCCAGATCGACACTGAAGATGATTAATTCCCTTTGACGGAGGTTCGGTGCATTTCCAACTCTAATACAAAGTTAGTTACTGCTGAGCAAATGACAAACTGGTTTTAGTTTTTCTCTTTTTGGTTTTTAAATTTGGGTTACTGTTTTATTACATTTTTTCAGAAGTTTTGAAATATATTCGTTTTGAGGTGCAAACACAAGTGCAACTAATGGTTGAAGGGGTTAGCTTTTGAGTTATTTGTCCCGACACTGAAATTGCACAAACTGAATTATCAATTGTTTTCCGCGCGCGATAAATAAATTTTCTAAATTTTTAGTTCAGTTTTTTCCAACTGCGTCTTGGAGCGGGAATTGGGGTTTTCGAAACGCTCTGAAACCGACGACACGCCAACGACAATTGTAACTGAATCTCGAAGCCCGCCAAACAAGCCCCAGCCACAGCCCAAGAAAAAAGAGCGAATTGAGCGCACTAAAGAGAATTTTAGTTGAGCTAAGAGAGAAAGTTACACAGAAAAAATGAGTTTGGAATAAAATTACCCGAATTCAAAAGCAAATTTGACTCTTTTACTTCGATTTCGATTCATAAATCTGTTCAATTAAGGTTTTAAGAATCCCGAAACATTGTTATTAAATCCAAAATAAATTTATATGATAAATTAAAAATATTCAGCTGTTTAAATAAATAAATAATAACATCAAGTTTGGTTTTTATTTTTTTTTTTGTGTTTTTTTTCTCTCTTTTCAAGCGCTAGGCAAATATTAACTAATTTTACGGTGACATACAAATTAGCACCTGGAAGTCACGCAAATAAAGCAAGTCGATTGCGGGTTTTGTTAAAATTAAAATAAAAAAAAATATTTAAATTGGGAAGCGACTGTGCTTTGTATTTATGCTAATTCCCTATATTAATAGTGGGAAACTGGACAAATTTTAAGGGAAAGAAAATTCAGGAATTAAAAGGGACACGACTGTATAGAAATATATATAAAATTCCCCTTTACAGTGTAAACTTAAACCAAATAAACGTAGTCTATAGTTTAAATAATTAAATGGTAGCAAAAGTGAAGAAAACTTTTAAATGTTTGTTTACAAAATTTATCACAGCTGTAAATCTTGATGTATGATTAATTTATTAAGAAATTAAAAACTTAAAGAACATTTTGCACATGGGGATTTTTACTGAAGTCATGAACCACCTCAGTATACTGACTGATAAACGAGGACGGCACTGTGTAAACTCAGGGATAAATTCAAGCAAAAGTTGTCAGCAGTTTTGTCAGCAAAATAAATCCCAGGAAATTACATAAATAGTTTATTCTCAAACCATTTAAAAGGGACTTAACTGTATATAATTCACAATTATTTAACATATTTAAATGTTAAACAAATACCATAAATTGAAACAAGACTCTTTCGTTTCGTTTTTAACTTTTGATTTCTTATAATTTCAATTCATTTCATTTGAATATTAGTTCTCTCATTTTAACAAAAAAATATTCACAGATATAGAGACGAAATAAAAACTTAGCTATAGAATAAACACTTCAATAAATACGATTAAAATTAAGCTGTACATACACACAAATAGAATGAAAAATTTGCAAGACTATATACAGGAAATAGATGCATGTAAAGAACTCTGTTAATATCAAAACACAAAACTTAAACACAGTCTTTCAAAAACAATTGCTGCTACTTATGCTCTAGCTACTAACAATAACTAAAATAATTTTACATTATTATTAAAAACAAACATGACATTCATATACAGAATTACACATCCAGTCAGCATAAATACGTAAAAGTATTGATTGCGTTTAATTAATTGCTTTAGATTGCTTCACAGGACTAGGCTGCTGCTGATGCTGGGTTCATCAAGGATACATACGGGATATAGGTATATGTGCGCAGTTTTCTATTCATATTTTACACTATACTTCACTTAGTGGTTCAGTTCCTAGGTTTCTTTTTAACGCCCGAGGTTAGGCAATGTTTTGGGACAGATCAGCCTCAGCTCTGAGACCATCAGAAGACCCGATCGCTGAGTCTCAAGCTAAGCGGTGTCTTTGGGGCCAGCAGGAACTCGAATTCCGTTTCCAGGGGCTTCACGAAGCTCACCTCGAAGGCCAGGACCATCTGGAAGGATAGTTTTAAGTTGTGATCTTCCCTGAACGAAGTTCTAACTTACCTTGGCCAGCAGCAGGACCACCTCCATCTCCACAAATCTCTTTCCCGGACAGGTCCGTCGGCCTACGCCAAAGGGCACCACAATACTGGCACTGTCCACGTTGACTGTAAAGTTCTCCGTTGCCGGATCTATCCAACGCTCCGGACAGAATTGCTTGGCCTCCTGGAAATTGCTATCCTTGTGACAGGCAATCATATTCTGGCAGAGCACAACGGTCTGGAGATAAAATATGTAAAAATAGATAAGGAAAATATTCATTTAATAAATTATTTACTTAAGGACACTTGAATAAAATCACTAGTGAGCAAATAAAGTTCAAAGATCTCCAATTATGATACTCTAACTCACCCCAGCATTTAGGGAGTAACCGGACAGTTCCATATCCTCCTCCAAGATCCTGGCCAGGCAAAAGGCCGTGGGCCTTAGTCTGTAGGATTCTTGTATGCAGGCCTTTGTGTACGTGGCATTTGTGAGAGCATCCTGCAGGATATTCGTGTCCCGATACTCGCAAAATTCGCTGAGAATGCGTGGCATTGCCTCAGCATCGCCAGTGACAGAGCTCAGCACGAACAGCAAGGTGTTGGCTAACTGTAAATTAAACAAATAAATTGTAAAATAATTCTTAAAGTACATAATCAATAAATTATCCAACCGTTTCTATGCCCGCAGCTATAAAGTCTATAATGGCCGACTTCTTGTCTCTTATATCCAGATCCTTGAGCTCAAGAATATTAAGAAAAACGCTGCGCAGGCCGGCCGACTCCTCATCTTCGCAAGCAGCTGACTTCTTGTGCTCCTCCAGCTCATGATCGATGATCTCAGAGATCACACTGGAGTGAACATAAAGGGTTAGCTCCGGGGGAAAATGTTATAGAAGCCCAAGTGTGTACCTACTCATAGATCAAGTCCTCGGCCCGGGCAAATTCCCGATAGGTTTTGGTGGGAAAGTACTTCCACAGTCCCAGTCCATAGTATGAGTCCCTTTGCGAGATGAACAACTGCTTTACAGCCGCCGCCAGTTGGCTGATTTTCTGTGGCTGCTTGGTGTCTACCGCCAGGAATCCCATTCTCCGACCCAGCATCAAAGTACAGACAGCCTCGAGACCCATCAGATTGGCCAGCTCTTCGAAATTGGGCACCACCAAGGACTGCGGATCCCTTCGGGCTCTGAGCAACTCAATAAAGTCATCACAGACCGCGTTGAGGGCAGGCAGAAAGTTCTGCAGAATCCTGGGCGATGTGATGCTGGAGGTTAGCGAGGATCGGAGGCGCTGCCACATCGGTCCCTGCTCGTTCACGATGCCCACACTGGCATAGCGATCGGGTCGGGATTGACGGTACATCACTATGATCTCAGTGGGCGGTCGGAAGGGGTACTTGCTGGGATACTTAAGCACCTTCTCCAGGTCCTCGCGATTATACAAATGGACAATGGGCACATTCGAGGGCATTACTTCAAGGACTATGTCGCCGTATTGCCGATTGAGATCTAAAGGGGAGAATAGTTGTGGAGTTATTGATGGAATTCTATCCCTTAACCTTAACCTTAAAGATTGAGGCTGTATTTTACTATATAGTAATTTTATTCTCATCAATATTAAAATAATTATTGTCTTCTTACCCGCATAGACCTCATGCAGCTTGGTCATCTTGTAGCGCCTGAAGAAGACAAGAAATATCCACTTGGTGCCCAGAAAGGGTATCCTCTGGGGTCCTGGAATATCCCAGATGCCACGGCGCCGCCTCTTTTTTGTCGCCTCTGGCGACTCGATCGGCGCAGCATGGTAGCAATCCTCCAGCGGCGTGTCCTTCAGCAGCGGACGGAGATAGATCTCGGCCAGCTTCTGACGGTGGAGAGCACAGTAGCAGCCGAGTACCAGTGCCAGGGCCAGCAACAGTATCACGGCCATTACCATGGGGGCGCTGCAATGTAAATAGAAACCGGGGGGTCTTACTCGCTTAATCCACTTGACCCAGACTTATGCTATGCTAATTGTCGCCCCAGCGATTCTAGGCCTTTAATTGAAGTCTGGCCTCAAGTTTCGATACGTTTCGGCCCGTTGCCAGACAACCGGTCGACTAATTTGTATTTGGCTTTGTATAGATTTTTATTTTGGCCAAACGAACCGATGGTTAATCATCGATTTTGCATTATAATTGCCAACACAGGCAAGCGATAACACTTTGTTCTCGGTTCTCGATTCTTGGCTAAAAAAGAAACAAGCTTATGCGTGGTTTCCACACGAAGATAAGATAAAAAGCCCCAGCCACCAGGTGTGATAAAGTTCAAGGTTAATAGCCGAAAAATTTGAGTAATGATTGTGTTGCGAATTTCGTCAGATTGCAAAAGTCTATATAGTACAATGTTTATAGGGGGTTGGCTTAGATGTCTGGAGTTATAAAAATTTTCCCGAAATGTCACAAGGTCTGAGAAAGAAATATATAAGCTAAAAAATACTACATATTAAAATACAAAAAAGGCCTTTAAAAAAACGTTTCATTGCTATTATGTAAAGACAATAATAAACAAAATTCCAAATTTAAATAATTATAAGTAATTTGTATTTAAACAGGAGCTATCTTATCAAAAAGTCATCTTATGTAGGCCTACCCTAACCTTAACTAAAATAAATCAAAATAAGCCCCTTTTCTTTCCAATTTCCTTCCAGAAATTCAAGGCAATGGAAATACAAACACAATATATTTTCTTATTGGGTTTCTTTAGGGGAAAATGTTCTCCTCTTTCCTATTAGACTCGAGACCTTTTTTTCTCTATTTTCCTATTGCCAACCGGATATAAAAAGAAACTAAATAAATATGCTGGAAACCAATTTATAGCTCGAGGGGGTTACCTGCTCGCAGTGATTAATGAATAAGAAACACTGAATGAGAAAACCACAGATAGATGATCGATTCTAATATTTGCCCGGGCCACACAGACACACGATCGCTGGGCAAATAATCAAATATATACACGGAATCCAAAAAGAAAACCTCATGGTGACTTTGGGCTACCGAAAAACTAATAGGAGTAGCTAGTATTTGCAAAAGAACCAGATAAGAAGCCAGGTAACTGAGGTCTTTATCTACGTGACGCCACTCACATGGAGTTCTCCTTTTTTTTTGGGCGGGAAAAGGTGTGGCAAATCCATGGCTATTAATGCAAATTCGCTGATAGGCCGATGGTTAGATAGGCCTGTGCAAAAAATAGAGACATATAGAGAACACAGAAAGAAGAAAATAAACTGGAAATACAAATCATAGACATCTGCGTCGAGCACTTCCTTCTTGGGGGCCTAATCACTTCCTCATCTCATCATGAGATCGCTTCTCAGCGCGACGCGTGCGCCGTTCTTTGGGCTTCTCACTTTTCCAACGTGGTTAGAACAACAAAGCCGCAAACTCGCTTTTTAATAAGAATTCTTGCGAATTCCCTTCTCTTCTCTCCGGCTAACTCTCCTGATTAATATGCAGATGGATCCACCAGCGCGACTCGCCAGCTCAGCTCAACCCAGCTCAGCTCAGAGCTCCACTCCACTCCATTCTCATCGTTAGAGTTGCGTTAGAAGAAGCGAGGTAGGAGGAAGCAGCTGGCCAAAACCGGCTTGGAAACCAGCTACCAGCTCCAGGCCAAAAGAAGAAGGAGAAGAAAGCACCCAGCGGTGGGTAGAAAGCATATTATGTAACCGATTATTATGTAAAGCGAGAATCGATGGGAAAGTTCTTTCTCGTATTTTTTGTTTTTTGTTGTCTTTCTCTTCGCTCTGTTTTGATCTTGGAATTTCACAATACCTGGCCGTCATTTCTCCAGGTTCCCCTAATTGGGTTAAGACGCAAATAAAAATTTCGATTTTTTTTATTTTGTTTTCTTTGCTTTCTCATTGAGTATTCCGATGGTTCTGCAGTCATTAACTTTTTGGCTTTTTGTTTACCACAACACAAAAATGACATAAAAGAAAACGAAGTTTATGGCTACGAGAATGATCAGGCGTTATCGAATTGGTCTTGGATTTTTGGTTATGTGAAAGAATTTCAAAACATGTTGTCTATGGCCAAAGAAAGTGCTTGGAAAGGTGTATCTAGGGGGGAAGGTTGATCCACTTAGAATCTCTGGTAATATCTGTTGATTGAAAATAGAAGAAAAGCTTTTTATGTTCCCAACAAGTCTCCTTAAATATTTTCTACAGGTTCTAAAATAATTTTAAACATTCTGGAAAGTTTAAAATTTGATTTTTAGATAGTAAATGCACACATCTCTGACTTTAATATATATCTCTCACTAGTTCTTTCACTTTTCTTTAGCCAACCAGCTTCTAATGCCTTTCTAATGTACGAGGCCAGCTTTTGAGCAAAACTTGGTTCTTCGGCGGGTTCTAGGATGGAAAGCAAGTTTGGTTGTTGGTTTAAAAGAGGTTTTTTTTTGCAAAGAGAAAAAAATAGAAACGGCAAAACGGCAAAAATCTAATGAGAAAATTTCTCTATTTCTATTTGCGAGGCTTACTTTGTCGCTTGGCATTGGCACGTCGGTGTCCGTACATTGAACCTGGCTAAAGCCAAAGTCTAGATAATGGCAGACACACGAAAAATATTTTAAATAAATTAGATTTAAATGAATAAGAAATTTTATAATATCCATTGGAGAAGAGTATCTAGAGAGACTATCCCTTAGAGTATTTAGAAATATTGAAAATTTTAATAAAACAATTTAACTCATAAAGAATTTCAAGGATAAAAATCTATGTTAATCAATTACAATTTATCAGGTATTTTAAGAATACAAATAAAGGCCTTATTCCTTCCTTAAAAATTATGGCTCATTTCCCCCTGTGTAGGCCACTCTCTGTTAACTCTTTTTTTGCTCAAAGTATTTGTTGTACTTGTATTTTTTTTTTTTTGGCAAGAGAAGGAGACGTTGGCGGGAACAGCTGACCGAGGAAAGAAATTGTTAAGCCAAGTTTCCCGTTTGTCGACAGTGGCCGTGACCATGAGCCATAAGCCAGCATATCGCGGCCGATATCTTGGCGTGCGGCTTTCGGAGCACTTTATATACGTACGTATATATATAGTGACATAATCTGCTGATGTCGGGTCTCCGGATTGCGAATCGCGGATCGGCCAGCGTTTGAGCTGAGCTTGGGTCTTCTGTAACTGCGCAGCGGCCCAAACGTTGGGTTCTCGATTCGGTTCGATTTGCATAAATGTGAAAAATGTGCCAATAAAAATAGCCACGGATAAATGCCGAATTAAGAATCATTCGGCATATACATTTCGTATTTTTATATAGATGTATGTAAATTCTGACGAAAACATAAACTTGTTTATTTTGCAAAAAAGTTGGTAGAAATTATTTCAATTTTCCGTTTTTGTGTCACATTTTGTGGCCTGTCGTCGCGTGGTTTTTTGTATTTTGTTTTTGGCAACGTCGCACTTACGTTTAATTATATTGCTAACTTAAATGTCTTCTTCTTGCTCTGGTTTTCAGGTGCCTTTTTGGACAGCCTGTCGCCAAAAGGTTGAATATTTTGAGGAATAATTTTTGGCCCAGCGCCCGAGGTGGGTTCTTGATGCCTCAGCGAAATGCGTGCGGATCGAAATCCAATCGAAAAAGGAAGGTGAAAAATGATCGCAGAACAATGTCGCGGAATTCGCGTGGAGTTTCGGATAAAAAACAGGAGAGATATTTATATAAAACTCGAACAAGGTAAGAAGGCGTGTGACTCGACACAGTAGAACCAGGCCAATGAAAAGTAAATGAAATATACTAAATATTAATATTTTTGGAATTATCAATTAATAAATCAAATGGGTAAGAGGTTAGGGAATTTATTAGTAAAGGAATTTAATGGTGACAAAATATCTCATTTAAAATATTCCTTTTTAAACTTGTTAATATAAGCCCCAATCCTTCACCCACTGTTTCCCCCAAAAACCCAGCCCACAGGCAAATGTATCATCATCGACATCGACCCCAAAATAATTATAATCTCTCGGTCAATGCACGTTGCATTCGCAATTTGTACCAAACAAAAATAAAAAATTAAAACCGAAACAAAACAAAAAATACAAAAATTCAAATAAAAACGTAATCGACTGACATTCACTTTGGGAGAGGGGGAATTTTATGAATTTACAATCCGTTTTTTCCCCCAAACCAGATGAAATAACAACAACAACGAGAGGCTCCAGCTGATGCCGATTTTTGTTGTATTTTTTTAACGATGATAATGAACTTGAGGCTCTCTCACATAATTGATAACAAAAGAAAATCATCAAAAAATTATTATTATTATTTCTTCTTATTGCGTTACACTTGAAAACGCTCGTGCTCGCTGATAAATATGAAATAATAATGGGGAAAAAATTAATAAATAAATAAATGGAGCCCCGAGACAGCCGTGAGAAGAGTTGGAAGCAGAGAGGAGTGAGAGAACTGGAGCTGAGAGGCGGCTAATTGCAATTTAATGCGTTTGTTTGCCGAAGTATAACACGATTTATTTTCCAAGATATATACACACGAACATACACCTGTATATATATTTTTTTTATTCATATAGATTTTTGTTGAAGTTCGATTCGGTGTTATTTTAATCATATTGCACTTTATGATTAACTTTGGCGGTTGTGTAAATATTTAACAAAATTGCTTGATATTTCAGGGATGTTCGGTGATTGTCACGAGTTAGGAAATTTAGAAGGAATTCGGTGAAGATTATATAAAAGTGTTCCTTTAGAATAGAGTCTGAGAATGTAGTTAAACTAAATATTAAAATATGAATCGTAGCATTAAAATCTACCTAAATTTATCTAAACACCCAAGAAATCTATATTTTTTAATTTATTCCAACTCACACTTACCGCTTTAAGATATTCTCGTTTTAAATCCAATAAGTTATATCCTTATACCGTCTAGATCCGATTTGTTGACGTTTCTAAATGCACTGCATTTCTAATGTTTGGCTTATCACTTTGAACTTTTAATTTAAAACATTGCAAATATTTTAAAAATATTTTAACATCACTTTCAGTTGTATTATTGCACATTTATGGATTGTTGTTATTTAAAGCTTTTGTTGTTGGCATTCCAAGCAATTTTTAATCGCAGTTTCTGGTGAGGAAAACACAATAGAAACTTCTAATCACAGACAGACATTGCACTTTTGGACTCTGTTGTTTTCGTTGATCGATCATTATTGTTAATGGAATTAATATTTGATATTAATTAAAATAAACCATGACACCTTTTCGTGATGAGCGAGCCCCAAAATAGTCGACTTCCTATTCCGGTACCCAATCCCGATCAATATCCCAATCCGAGCGCGATCTCCGATCTCCACCTAGCTCCTCCACGAATCCCTGTTGCGACGACAGCAACGCTTAGTCAAAGACTGACTATGAATGGGGGAAATTCTGAGCTGAGCCGAGCCCAACGCAGGCACACACACCAAGATCGCTCGGCACTCGCACACTGTGGCATTTCCCGAGCCCAAAAACGATCGCGATTGCGATCGGGCGCTCACGATGTCCGAGGTGATTTAATAGAGAACCGATACCGGACCCGAACAGAGCCAACAGAACCACGCAACAAGTGCCAGTGTCGATCGGTCCACCCATCCATCCATCGAATCAATAGATTGATCTGTGGCCGATCTCGAACCGATCCGATCTCCGGACCAGCTGTTCGACTCCGTTTGCAGTGAGTAAGGTTCTTCATGCCTGCTGCTCCCGCTCATCGGGTTCCCCTGAGGTTTTGTATCTGTGTGAGAGATTTACAGGGGACCTTCCCTAAGGAGGATAATAGCCATATGGTATTTAATGAGTTATATCTATATTAATATAATTGGGCTCAGATTTTAGAAACTAAAATATTTTATTTTAAATATTAATTCGGAATATCCTTAAATATCTAATACGATTTTACGGAAACTGAATAGGATTTTGGAGAGCATAATATTAAATACTTATTGAAAATAAATTAAAGCTTTTATTAAATCAAGATTTATATTATAATATGAAGAGTAAGCTAAGGCAGTAATTGTGCACTGAACTTAGTCTAACTCTTGAGCTCTTGAGCCTTCTAATAAAAATCTTTGAGTATGATATGACAATTTAAAGAAATTCAAAAAACGTTAAGATGTAATACAAATATTTTTTAAATTCATAAGAATATAATTTTAAATATTTTAGAAATTAAAAAATGTTATAAAAATAAACTTCTCATGATTTCAGTTATAGTTTCTCCACTGTCTCGATCACTCTCGCTCTCTGTGTACACTTGCTCTCCCGGTGCTTCCTCATCCTCGTATTCCCCATGCCGCTGATAAGGAACCCATGTGAGCGCGTAATCTTTGGTCGGTTCTTCTTCTTTTTCGCATATAGAATCTCAATGAAAGTTTGCCAAGAAACAATGCCTCCAAGGCTTATTGAAATGTTTACTTCTGGCAAATTTATGCAACACAACAACCACACACACACACACACGGCCGCTGTATCTGTGTGGTTATGAGACACAGATACAGAGCGGGGTGTTCGCTGTTCGCGTGTGTTCGAGTCAGCTTGTCAGCGTGAGGTAGGTTGCACTCCATATAACATAGCATATATAGAGTATAGTGCGATATAACTGGTTCGCCCAGGCGGCGGCGTTGAGCGAGTCTCAAGAATCGAAATCAGCTGTGCGACCGGCTGTCCGGATGTCGCTCCGTCTGATCCAACAGAGTCGACTATGTTACAATGTTGCCACTGGCTGAGATTTATGTAAGTACCCTCGGCCACTCGTGGAGCTCTGGGAGTGTATGTGACATGGAGGATGGGTGTGTTTCTAGAGGGGATTAATTTATTGTTTAAAGGACTTCCTTAGCATAGAAAATAGTTTTGAAATTCTTAATAATTTATTCTAAATATATTTCATATGATATTTGGAATTATTATTCATGAATCTTTTGAAAACTTTTCATAAAAATCCTGGAGATTTTAAAGTAATTTAATTGTATTTGCAGGTTTGGTTATAATTAAAATAATGTTCTCAGGGATGCGCCAAAATGTATGCCAGGGTTTCTTAACAAATTCCGCCATGTTTTTGAGATCGTGACATTCTAATAATTTCGTAAATTTATTTAATAAAGATAATGCTAATTTAATAATCAAGATTGTCCCTTTAAAAAGCAAATGGAATTTCATTGGCTAAAACATTTATTACTAATTTTTTTAACTTATTTAACTTATATATAACTGCCAGGATATCTCAAGGCCGAGACACCCTTCCCTATTAACACATCAATCCTTCGCATGCGTGTGCAGTGTGTGGGCAGGGACGTGGTGAAGATCATGGAGGTGGGGGGACAGGAACACCAGAAGGGGCTGGTGGGAGCCAAAGCGATCGTGAGTGTCGCTCCAGTGTGCGCGCTAATTGCCTTGATTGAGTTTTAAATTAATGCGAATTAGAGTTGTGGTCGTGTTGTTTTAAAGCCAAACAATGCGCATGTGTGCACGCTCGTCTGGATCGGTGGAGGATATATAGATACAAGATGCAGGAAGATGGAAGCAGACGTATCTCATTCACAAAGAAATGGATGTTGTTTATGGAGCAATCGGTTGTTTATCAAGAAATGGGACAGGAAATGCTAGAGGTAAGTGATAGAAAAACTTAAGAGCTATTTTATTGAATTTAAGGGAGAATAAGTCGTAAAGTTAATATTTAATCCTTTTTTAGAAATAGGTGTACATAATATAAACATCTTACACCATTGAGGTAAAACTGGGATTGTTTTTCACTACTTAACTCATTTCTTTATACATTAAAATATAAATAAGAATTATTTGAGATATTTAATCAAGGAAGAATATATTAAATAAATATAAAAATGTATATTTTCTCTTTATTTTTAAACACAGTAACTCCTGTTAGTAAAATTACACTCCTAGAAGATTACCTGCATCACCTCCTGTCACTTCAATTCCCCTTCGCTATATATATAAATACATGACATCCTACCGCCTCTTATTATCTTGTAGATACTTATCTAGCTACCCTCAGCTGTCACATTAGATACGATTCCCGCGTATCTTCATCTCTGGCCGGGGGATTCACACGCTCTCCTCCGAGACGGATGAATTCTTATCCTGTCGATCAGTGGAAATACAAATCGAATTTCTAAGCAGTTGCCTGAATGACTGAGTGACTGAATGACTGCCTGCCTGAGTGACTGAGTAGGCATTGGCTTTGCATTACTAATTAGCTGGGCAGTTGCAGCTCAGCTTTGTTCTGCTGCCGGTTGATCCCACAATTATGCCATGCCAGATACCAGCAGACTGGACTGCCCCTGTTACTCGTGCGACTCCTTCGTGTTGGTCGGTCGGTCAGTCAATCATCAAAAGGTATATAAAAACAAAAGGCAGCGTTGTTAATACTTCTTTTCAATTAGCTTCACACAGCCACAAGATATAGCAACAACAATAACAACACGAAGCCTTTTTCCCAAGCGAACAGGTTTTTCACGCGACGACAACAATGTTGATGATCGCAATAATGATGAACTGATCTCGATAATGAAGTGATACACAGAGAATAAAGTACAAGCCGAGGTGTCGGAAAATTCTATAGTGTTTTTCTAGATAAGGGGAAAAAACTCTCTATTATTAGAAATTAATTTACTAAGTGCCCAAAGTAGACTCTAAATATTGAACTAAGGCTTCTATTAATCCTAGAACAGGTATATATGTAGATCCAGGAAAGCATAAAAGCTAAACCTTATTAAAAATATTAAAAAAATAATATAAATTATATATATTATATTATATATTGGCAACAATTTGCTTTTATCAATTGGCAAAGGTTTTTATTGAGTTTATTTTCCCTTAAATATCATAGATTAAATAATTTCCCTCTGTGTATCAAAAGGTAGCTCACGATGTTATTTCACTTGTTTTGAATTTTCATTTTACGGTTAAATTTTTCCTTCGCCTTCTTTATTGTTTCCTTATTAATTTTATTTCTTGAACTTTTATTCACTATTTTATCGATCGTTTTTTGACTGTTTTCCGATTTATTTTAGCGACGAGAGGCTTAGTTGTTTTCCTTTTAACGCGCCCGCCGCGACTTTCTGGCTCGCTTCATTTTCTGAAACTAAAGCCCACAGCTCCGGGGATCCGACTCTGCCACAATTTGTGGCAGGGCTCAGGCTCTGACAAGTGCCGTGGAGCTGAGCTGAGCTGGAGAGCTCGGCTCGGCTCAGAGCCAGCTCACAGCTCCCTTAACATTTAATGAGCATTAACAAGCTGCACTTAAATGCAATAACAACAACAACTAGGGAAGGAAAGGAGGAGATATGAGGAGGGTGTAGAACAGCAACAACAACAATTGATAACAAGAATACTCCAAAGTGAGGCTTACGGCAGTAGATGGAGCAAAAGCTACATCCAGCTTGGAGTAACCTAAATGCTCTGTAAAAATATAAGTTATAATAATATCTAACACACTCCAGAGAGTTTTTAATACAGATATCTATTCCCTAAAGTCAAATATGAATATAAAAAATATAAAATGAAAATAAAATATTTAAAAATATTAAAAAGTTCAAGTGATTCCCCTGAGACATCTGTCATATGTCCATTTTTCCTGCTTATAGGGTACAAGGAGCTGCGCCAACCAGAACAACACACCGACACCGTTCACAATGGAAGAAGCTCCACGCTGTCTGAGTGAGCGCACAAGCACAAGTGGCATCGTTACCAGTTGTTGCCTCACTTGATTACCCCACGAGGCTGCAAATTCATTTCTGCGCCTCCTTTCTTCGCAGAATCGGGGAGAAGACAGCCTTCGGGAGCCCTCTTGTGGTCAGTATTCTTTTATTATTATTTTTTTTGCCACTTTTTTTTTATTTTGCTTTTCGCCGCCTGGCTTGTGTTCCAGTTGCAAGCGGTAAAGTGACGCTGAGGGACGCATCGGCACACATAGTGACCCAATGATCTACAAAGGGCGCGGTCTACCTAAAGATAACAAGGCAGACAGGGACAGGGATAGCATAAGGAGAGAACAGGAACGAGATGGGTGAAATAAAAGTGAAATGAAACTGATCAGAGAGCTCTTGATCAATTTATAGAGAAGTGAAAACTATTTTATAATCTAAAAAAAAGGTTTATATGAATAAACTGTATGCCTCTCAATACCGTTTTCTTTTATTTTAATCAAAAATATATTTAAATATTTAAAACATCAAATTTGAAATGCTTTTTAAACTTTAGAACATAAAAAATATATAAATATAAACTATAATCCTTTTTAAAATTTCACATAACTTGGTTATTATATTTTTTCTCCCTGTACACATGGTCCCATTACCCCTTACCCTCATTTCTGGCTCCTCCTATCCCTCCTTCATTCATTTCCATTTATTATTGTTGAACGTATAGCCGCCGTCTGTCCTTGAACTTGACCCAGCAGCAGCATCCACAGCTGTGGCAGCCAAGACGATCTGCCCTTTATTGCCACAATCTCTCCTTATGCTCTCTCTCTCTCTCTCTCTCTTGCTCTTTATTTGCTTTATCATGCCTTATAGTAACGAGTACTATATGCACAAGTGCTCACTATAATTAATCAGTGGCCGCGGAGCGCGTCTGAGTGGAATCTCCATGGGTCTGTCTCCCCCTTCAACCGATCTCTGCCCGATGTAATATACATATTGTTTACTCTCGATTCATTCACAGTTTTTAGTTTCTTTTTTTTGCGCATTAAGCATTTTTTATACTTTCGACACCTACAGATTGGTTGGCACTTAATGGTCTGATAAGCCACTGAAATACGTCTTACAATTTAATGAATTTTAATTGGACTTCGGAGCTTTTCGTTTAATGAGCAACGGAAATGGCCAAGAGAGATCTGCGGGGACTGTGGGTGATATTATTCAAGATGATAAGCCTAAAAATACGAATTTTTCGGTGGTGTTTACATGACTTTTTAATAGGTGTTAAAATGATTAAGATTAAGTAAGGAATATATACAAGACTGATCATGATTGGAAGATGTTTTTGTCAAAAGAAATATGTATATTATTAATTCTTTGCTTATTTCTGTTAATAAATATAATTGCATACATTTTATGCTGATAAAACGCACCCCAAAATTTCAGAATCAATTATGCATACGCACTGTTGGCCTGACAATTTTATCACCCATAAGACACGTGTGCGGGCCTATGACAAAATTGCTATTTAAAAAAGCGCCAATTGCAAAAAACAGGCAATGAAAAAAACCCAAATAACCCCAAGAAAAAATTGCAATAAAACTAAAAAATAATTAAAATAGCGCCACTGAAATTGAAGATAAAGAGGGACCGAAGCGGGGTTGGCAATAAGCTCGGGTAATACGAGATGTTATCGAAGTTTCCACCTAGACATTCACCGAATATATATTTTGCAACCGTTTCTGATGACCTATGTGAGAAAGTCTGGGAAAGTTGAGCGATAGTCGAGCGAGAAATGTGTCAACTGCGGAGTGGGTAAAAAATATAAAAAATACGAGTAAATATGAGTAGCCCTTGCCCAAGCGAATCCACTTCATCGACTCGGCAGTCGCACTCGCAATCAAAGCCAAAGTCATAGCCTAGGCCTCGTCTAGTCTGCAAATTGGGAAAATAGGGGAGATTGAGAGTTCCGGAAATGCATTATGCATCGAATAAAACACGGACAACAAGTAGGCCCTAGAAAAATAAAGGGGAAATGCTGGTTTATTAATTTACAAGTATTAATAGAATTGTTGCAAAAATGTGAGAGATATAAAATGGTACAAGGGGAAAGAAGTTAGGCAAACTAGTTTATAGGAAGCTATTTATACATAAGAGTAAATACGTTTACATCGAGGGAATTCATTTAAATAAATTATAATTTAAAAGAATATTAAAAGAATGATTTAAAATGAAAATTATTATTTTAATAATATATTTATATTATAATTATTTTCTATTACTACATTGAAAGTAACAACAATCATATTCTAACTGTTTTTCTTTGTTTTAGTTAATTTAGTTCACCTTTTAATTATTTTCAATCTGGTAGGCTTTTCTGTGTTGATTTTAATTAATTAATTAATTTGATAATCTCTGGTCTTTTGGCCATCTTATGACCTGAAGAAGACCTTCAAAATAATTCCCTGTAAGAGTATAAGAATATATTATCTTTCACCTTTAAGACCCACTCTTGCGCTTGACAAGCATTACGTTTACTTTTCGAACTAAACCGATTTTCCATAACCGCCTCAAGGTATGCATTTGATATTTTGAATATAGATTTATCCATAATACAGGGTGCTGTGCTCTTCGTTTGAAGTGCTTAAAATTATTCCTACTGATGGCTGGCACTTAATTTTTATAAATCTCGCCAACGTGAACCGCAGGAATAAAAGTAAAACAAAATGTAATTAAACAATACCAACCGAGAGCAACCATTATAACAAACAACCGCTGCGTAAACAGCTGCGACAGTTTTTGACATTTCTGCATTACCGAAAACATTCCCAGGGATATCCTGTATAAGGGAAACCCCCTTTTACACAATCCGCTTCCGCTTTTACACCCCCGTACTTTCGAGGGAGAACCACAAAATGCGTGTTTATTAATTAAGCGCATTTGTTTTCATTAAACAAACGTTTTAATTGAGCATGAAAGTTGGCGCCGTCGAAATAAACGCGACAAGGCAATAGACGTGGCCATAAAAACAACAACAAGCCGAACAACGAACCCTTTAACCCATTTAACCCATGCCACCCACCTGACGCACACTCAAACAGGCAGCGAGACAGACCTACATAATAATTAATTTCGTTGTATTTTAATGGATTTGCGTTTGGTAGACATAAGGAAAAGCAGAGGAAATCCCAATTGATTGCTGAAATCCTTCTTCAAGGATAATAATTGTTTGGGAGGGTAAGGTGAATGGTAATATATTTTTAAATTAAAGGAATTTAAGTAAAACTAAATTTAAAAAATTAGGAAAACGTTTAATTAAGATAATAAACTAAACAAATAAAGAAGAATTTTTATGCGTAACATCAATGGAATTATAACAGACTATCAAACCGTATTTAATTAAAACCGTATTTATCTAAAGCATGTTTAATTAAATATAAAACATATAAATTAATAAATGTACAATTATAATATAAACTTTTCAACTTCAGATACGAATTCTTTATAGAATCAACTAACCCATTTTTATTTATCCGCTTCATTGCTCACTTTATATTCCCATTCATCGTGCAGCCTTCCCTCTGACCCGTCCCCTTTTCCAACGAGTCTATTGGGTGCAATTAAAATTCGGCCTCGAAATTATTATTATTGCTTATGAAAAACACTTTTCCAGAAAGGCAAGAACTCTCACTCATCCCTTCCTCCGTTCCCCCCAAGCTGGAAGCTTGGCCAAAAACTTTTTGGCCAGGACTCGACATCGTTGGGATGTTTTTAAAAGCACTTTATACGCCAGCCACACGCTGCATGATATAGATATAGATCAGGCCGCCAGTCCCTTCACCATCTCTCTCCTCCCCTCTCCGCCCACAGTTCCTGTGATTATTTTTCATAAACTTGGCAAATGTTTTGGGAAATCCATTTAGCGAGCGAAGGCAGCCGCATTACTTTATCTCTATCTGAGGCCATCAGGATTATGATTTGTGCTCGGGTGTGGATACTTGAACTGCGCGGACTGAGTGAGTTATAGCATCCATATACTCAATATATATATATATATAGCTGTACATATATGTGGTTGTGAATTATGCCAAGTCAAGGAACTTGGAATAGTTGGCAAAGTTTCCTTAGACCACAAGTGCCATGGCGGCAATGAAAGCAATTTGATAATGATATATGTGGGTTAATAGATAGGAGATAATTATGGGAGGAGTGAATGTATGTGGATCATAACTAATGTCTAGCGTACCTGGATGAAATTAATAAACAATAAGCTGAATAAGCTGGAAAATATAGCTATTTGTTTAGACATTTATTAAGGTTTTATAATTAAAGATTAACATTATATTTAAATAGATTCTTTGTCTTTTTGTTAATTTACCTAAATTAAACTAATGATGGCTATTTTTTAACACAAAAAAATGCATATACAATTTATTGGTAATATTATATGCATTTAAATACTTTTGGCACTTATGATACTTCTGAAATTGTATATTGTACAGTTTAAATGGATATATAAATTTGTAAGCTTCAAAGGATTCAGCTAAACTGAGTTATATTATTTACCCCAGAGTCTTAGTAATAAAATGGGGTCCCTATCCCCTATTCTCCCTATTCTTATATCCTTGATGGGAAGTTAAAGGTTTAAAATCTATTTAAAAAAACAACTCAAATTTATTTTAGCATTTCTCTTTTGACCGAAAATCCTATTAAATATCAAACAATCATTGTAAGCGCTTAAAATATATTTCTGATATTTTTTTAATGCTTTCAAATAAATTCTTATCATTTAGCTCTGCGTTCTCGAATTTTCCTGTTCATATTCATATTCTAGTTTTATTTATTAATTTACCCTTGTTTTTCATTCAACAAAATTCAATTTGCGTCAATGTGCTTATGAATTTCCTCGCACCTCGATTTCTACCCCCAAATTTCTCCCTCTGCTTGTCATAAAAATATGCGACATTTCGTTTTTATCGCTTTTGAAAAACTTTATTCTTGGCGCTTTGGTGTTCAATTCCTCCTACTTCTCTCCATTTGCTCATTCTTTTGATTTCGCCTTTTGTTCGTATTGTTTTTTCTTTTTATTTTATTTACAATGGCAATTTTCTTTGTTTTAAACAAGCAGCGCATTGCTTTTTATTTGTGACGCTCGATTGGCGATTGGAAAGCGCCCGATTGGCTGCGATTTTCGGACAGCTTGATGGGGTTGGGGGTGTACTAAGGGCATAGTGTGGGTTTATTTTTGTAAAATTATAGGAAGAATAATATTTCCGTATATATACTAATGTATGTAAAAGGTATTAGAGATAAAATTGTATTTATAAAATATTCAACGCACAATTTGAAACACCTTTTTGGTAATTATAGCTTAAGAAATAGATTCAACACATAAATAAATAAATACCTAACAAAATAAATAAGCAAGCAAGAGGTAAGGGTGCTTTGCTATATTTTCCTTGCAATAATACCCACTGTACCTTTGCCCCACCCAACCTACACCAACTTAACATCATCAAATACATGGCTTTTCCTCCTTCGCCTTGCCCCACACACACCCCCAATGAAGGCGAAAAACAGCTTTTCCGCGTCGCCATAAAATGCAAGTGGTCAAGTGGCGGAGCTCGAAGGCAAAGAAGCACAGATTCAAAGAGGAAATCACAAAATGAAAAACGAAGAAAAACAATTAAATGGCAAGAAGAGGCGGCAGCGAGAGCCAGCAGTCGACAGGAGCAAAACAAGCGAATAAACTTGGAAAATTTGGGCGGAAAACGGCGGGGGGAGGCAGTGCAAAAACGGAAAAGCGAAAACTGAATGCAGCATTTGCGACACGTCGAAAAGCGTCAGCGCCAATGGCAACTCAGTTTAATTGAAATCAAGTGGCAAAGGGGGGGGGGGGGGCTGAC